>VHZZ01005172.1:59994-71563 GCA_009801015.1 Silene noctiflora
ATTTTCACTGACATACGAAGTGCCCCATACACCTGTAATCAATAAAACCAACAAAAAGTTGAACATATGAACGCCACAGAAGCATAGAAATTACAAGAATTTTCTTCTACAGCAGACAACTTATAATAAAGTAAAAAACAGTTTAGTACATTACACAGAGTAAACAACCAAAAGATCTTATTAACCAAGTAGAGATCCACAAAATCTAAAGCTGCCTCCATCCCATATAAAATATCCCCTTTTGACCTGATGAACAACTTAGACCATTAATCGCTTCAAAAATATGTACGGGGTGCAATGTCAAATATGTGGAGTTTGGTTCAGCAAAACAACTTTTTTCATAATATCTATGTGAAAAATTTATGACAATTGTATGTTGCCAAGAAAATAAGGGTCAAAGTTGACTACTGAAGTCAAAGGGAAATAAATAAATTAAATGAAAGGAATAGCAAAACCGCCAAGTGTAACAAGCAATTTAGAAGCACAAAAAAATAGTGAAACAACTGTAGATTATACAGGACCCGATGTACACGGATGCGACCAGTCAGGCGCATGCTATAAGAGGATATCAAACCTAACAAAAGAGGAGGAAATCTCTAGCTGCTTGCACACATATGAGGCCAAAACATCTTGGATCATTTATATCACATTATGACACTTATCATTTGCCTCTTCATAAGAAGAACCTCTTTTTCAGGTCAAGCAAGAGCTGTTAAGGACCAACATACCCAGTCAACAAAGAGCTGCTAACAACCAAAATACCAGAAATAACAGTCTTTAGTGCCTCTTTGATGCAAGTAATTTACACAAAATTACTTTCTAAAGCCTTGATGTAAGACAATTGTCCAGAAGGTTTACTTCGTAATTTCATATCTTTTTAAGTAAATATGGAAGAATTTGAAATAAAAGTGCCATGACATTATCAGGACTGCAGAATTCAATGCTAGAAATACCAAAAAAGAAGCACAAAGGGAATCAATAAAATTCTAAATAGCACTATTTTGAGCAAAAACTAAGTTACAAATATAACAGGCCAAGTATAGCAAGGTGCAACTGCACAATCAAAATATAAATCAACGACAGAACGCGTGGAGTATATTAAAAAAGAAAAAAAAAGAACAAAAGAACAAAAATAAAAGAGAGAGACATTTCGTTAAGTGTCATGTTAAAAAGAAAACTAAGAAACGCAAAAAGAAAAACCTTGATCACTGAATCACTCATCAACAGTTCCTCTGCCAGCAACTCAAACTCTGAAGAAGCTATATGCGCCAGCCCAAAGCTCAATTCTCCACCAGCCTCCAGTTTAATTTGGCCTTGAACCTGCAAAGTAATTACTGAATAATTTACAGACAAATGATGCATGAGCTGCAATCTGATAGTCAACCTATAAGTGAAACCCAGAATAGGGGCATAGAATATAAATGAAACCCAAATCCAATGTTTTCAATCTTAATACACCATTTTTATCATCAAAGCTTGTACTTATCACATTTACCAAGTTTCTAGACTTCTAAAAGCTTTACTGACCTGCACCCGACTCCAAAACAACGGAACCGAAGCCTTAGCTTGGTTGCGTACATATACATTTGTCCAAAGTGGCTGATTAGGGAACTCCATTAGGATGGTGTATGAGTCTGTAGAACGATTATGGTTACTAATAATAAGGCTGCGAGGAACAGCATCATAAAGAGTCCCAGCACCACCAGCATTGTCGGAACATCCATAACTAGATCCCCCTGCATGTAGTAATATCATAGGCTAGAAAGTCATTAAAAATGTATGTACGATAAATCTAATCTGAAAGTACTAGAAAGGCCGTTTCGCATACAAGTTGGAAAGCTACACAAAACAACCAAATGGAAGAGATGACAGAATTAAAATTGCTAATATGTACAGATAATCAAAGTGGCGATGAATAATCGAAATCAACTCTTCCATTTGTTTGGATGGAGGGATTTGGAGGGAAAGAGAGAGATAAAATTTTCCAAGACAAATCAACATGAGAAAGAAAAATTTCATTGATCCTTTCCCCTCTTCTCCCCCTCCTCTTTACCTTACCTCCCCTCCCCTCTTTTTTATCCAAACAAAGGGTAGGAGATATCAAAGAATCAAGGTAGCAACTTTCAAACTATAATCAAGAAAATGCAAAGCATCTTCAACAAAAATGTTAAAAAAAAGGTGCAAAGAAAAAAAAATACTACTGAACATAATAGTGAAACACAGCTGAAAAGCTGCAAAGGAGCAAAACATGTGTGACAATTGCTTAATTCATCAGCCTGATTCTCAAAATATAAGTAATATCCTATTATAGGACATCCGCTAGTGATATCTAACTTTGAGGTTACTCTCCCCAATTTTGCTTTAACAGAGAGGATGCTAAACGCAAGATGACCAAGAACAAAATCCAGATCTGCATACAGTATGTCTTCTCAAGTAGCATCGAGCATACGGGGATAAAAACAAAAAGTAAACTCCTGTGCAAATTCTTTTTTTACACCCTATCATAGAACATTAGGCATGCATACAGCTTCTGCTGGTAGTTCGATTGTCATAATAATGCATAAGATTTCCAAATATCAAATAAAACCTATAAGTTATACAATATCGTAATTCCCCAGAATCCAAATCAATTGTCTCCAAACTGAAATCAGGCACCCTTTTGTCAAAAACCTAAGGGATGGCCACATAGCAGACATGCATGTATTAGTACTGCAGCAAACATATAGCATAAGTCATTTGTGTTATGTGTTTTCCTCTTTCTGGTGGGCGCATAACACAAGTCAATGTCCGAGGTAGTATTATTAGCACTAACAGAACATAAGCGCTTGTTCATTACCGTAAGTAATAACTTACAAAAGTTGCCAGACTTGTCAGTACTACCAATTACAATTAATTACTCGATATCAATTCTGATAGAGTTATCTAATAAAGAATGATGCTCCCTCCGATCCACACCAATAGTAACACTTACCTAAAACGGACGATCCACACCAATGGTAACATACCTTATTTGGCCTGAAAATGACTAAATTACCCTTACACCCACTACCTATTTACAACTTTGCATTCACTCACCAACTACCCATTCATTTCATGTGGCCCCAATCAAAGTTTCCAACTTTACCCCTCACTTTTCCACCTTTTCTTAAATAACCCAATTTTCCTTATCTCGCCATTTGTCTGGATCGGAGGGAGTACATTGCTAATATGGAAATACAAACCACTATTTCTCCCATAGTCCCATTTTCACCTCATTAGAATAGCCACAAATTCAAAAAGATATGCAGAATAAGACAGCTGAAGAAAGTAGAAAATAAATGCATAAGATTCTCAGACTCAAACAAACTTAAAAGATAAAAATGAACTACACAAAGAAAAGGAGAAACAAATTAATAACAGCCAAGTAGAAGATTTCTCACCATGCGAGAGAATTTGTGGCTCATCATGCCAGCTGAAAACATCAACAGAGACTCTCCCTCCCCCTCCACCGCCGAATCCATTTCCTCCACAAGCACTTACTTTACCACCACCAGACCTATTAATGAGCAATAATGCCCATGATGAAAAAAGAAATAGCACAAAGTTACTTTCCAATTCATCAAAGTGCATAAGCAGCCTCTTAAATATTAACCGTGTCATTATAATAATAGTTGTATTAATTATCATAGCACATAAAGATAACAACAAACAATCCCATTACTGTGTAAACTTGTGATGTAAGATCATATAGGGGCCTCCTCAAAAATGCCTACAGCCTTAGCATATTAAACATAAATCTTCAAAAAATAAAACAACATTACTCCAATACCACAAAGGCTCCCGCCTAAGGCAGGTAAAGGCTCGGATGTAGGTAGCCTTACCTCACATAACCTCAAATAACCTACAATCACAATGAGGAGGATAATTGCATTGAATGATTGCTACTTCATAAATAAAAACTGAAAAATTCCATGGTAACCAAAAGCCAAACAATAGAACATCTTTGGCTCCTTAAATATGGAAGCAACTCCATATACTCCCTCCATTCATGGAGGAAAATGAAAATAGAGAGATGATGTAGGGTCACAGATCATACGCACCGCAAATTATAGACAAATAGTCAAATGTGGAAGATCAGTAAGAAGGGGAGGAAGTATAAAAAAGTCAAAAAAACTGCAATTATTCACCACTTATACACCAACTTACAACATGACAGAGAAAATAAAATTTACTAAATTGACAATGAGAACACCCTATCACTGAAAAAAAAAAGAAATGAGAAGGACAAAGTTGCTCATCAGAAATCACATCAATCAGTGGCAGTCTTAAGTCTTAACCATAATGAATCGCAGCTACCAAGCAAGAAATAATATGAGATATCGTTGAGTGGAAGCATATCAGAATGAAGCAGAATAAATCATTGCTCAAGTCAATATAGAAAATGTCAGAACTCAGGAGACCAGGAGGCCAGAGACTGTGAGGAAAGACAGAAGATGAGCAAGTCCGGGCATGTCATCATTCATGCAAACATCTACTTAGCCAAGTATTAATATAATATGTAACCTTTTTGGCAAACATGGGCCCTAAGTTCCTGATTATAGAAAAACATGTTGCAGAAGAATTAAGATTCACTGGATAACTTAGATGATGTTCCTAAATAATGCAATATCAAGAAAATCGTCATTCAACTAATCAATCAACTCATAAGCGGCTTCAGATAACTGATATTTAATGGAAATTTAGTGCAGATTCCAGATATAGATGGAGTTACTCAACTTGCAAAAAACAAACACCAAAACAAGCGAGCAAATCTAACAAAGCAAGTCATGTAAAATAGTTACGGATAATCAGAGAGTAAAATTCCAGAAAAAGGCATACAATGAAATACTCAAATTAATTGGATAAAAAAGGAGTCAGAACAATTACATCTTATAAGCCTTGATGTGAACACTCCCACCGGAGCCGCCCCCACCTTTATTCCCACCTTCACCACCATCCGCCAATATACTCCCATTCACCAAAAGATAGCCCGGGACATTTAGTCTAACCCAGCCCCCGCCTCCCCCACCATAATCCACCTCCTTACTGGTTGAGCCGCCTTTACTACCGTAACAACATGGCTTATCCAAGGTGGACCATGAGTAGGTATCCCCGCCCCAAACATCCTCAGGCAACTTAGAGTCATTGAACAAGCAAGACGCCCCTCTCCCCCCATAGCCTCCCCCAGAGCCATCCAAACCCCGGGGTGAACCACTAGTCTGAGGCGGGGGATCACCAGCCAATCCCGTAGTATTAATAAGCGAACCCGAACCCAAAGTGGCATTCACAGCGTACAAATCAAAGGCAGCAGCTATAATAGTGGAATTCTGGCCTAAACTAAAGTTACCAGTAATATTAATGGCAATTTGACAGCCAGGATTGTAAGAACAGTTGATTTTTACGTTAGGGAGGATATAAAAATTGCCCATCCCACGTATATACACACTATCAGTAAGATTTAAATCAGATACTATTTGACAAGTAGTGTCTAAGGTACCAACACCATCGAGATCTCCTTCGCATGATACGGTAGGAGGATGAGGAGGTGGAGGTGGCGGCGACGGTGGCGAATAATCATGGTGAAACAAACTCATAACCTCTGAACTCACTAAGTTAGATTCATCGTCATTGGCGTCCAAAATTGAATGAATCATGGATTGAGGTAACGATGGCGACGAAAATGAAGGGTCAAAGCAGAGAAAAAAGAGGAAAAGTAGGGGGGAAATGGCCATAACAGTGGAAAAGGAAGAAGGTGAAGGTTAGGGTTAGGGTTAGGGTTAGGGTTAGAAGAATGGCGAAATGGTGGAAGAAATTAGAGAGCAATCGAGCATGGATGAAGGAATGAAAAGGGGGAAGAACAAGGAACCCTAGAAAATAAAAATGGTGGTATTCCGTACTATGTAAGATTAATTGATTGATTATGATGTTGATAGATATTGATATTGATTTATGATTATATAAATAGTATTATATGAAATTGGAATGAGACATTATGTATTTCATCTGTCTTTGATACACAATTCTACACTAAAGAAGGATAAACAATTACAGTTTTGACGAGGAAGAAGACAGGAACAAGAGAGGATATACTGTCTACTCCTACTACACTTGTACACTATGCTATACACTATTGAATACGGAGTATTTTATTATAACGGGGTTATTTGGTAAACGGTATATTGGTCAATTACTCAATTAATAGCATATTCAAGGATTGTAATATGTTTGACTAAGATTATTGTCATTGCTAATTCATGGACACGTTTTACTCTATCATGCACTTTTTCCCATAACTTTTCCATATCATACCCTTCTCCTAGAAAATAAGAAAAAATGTTCTCTCTTCTTCTCTTCCATTGAAAATTTGATAAAATCCTACCGAATTCACTCATTATGCACCTAATTCATACACTGAACAAATAATAATTCTAATTTTATTAACTATGCATTAATTTTTTGTCTCAAAATTAACTAGATACAAATTCAATCGGCTAATTTTTGCAATTAGGGTTTTATAAGTAAAATGTGGCTGATATTGTGACCATGGCAATTAAGAAGATCGACGATGCACATGAATATTGAAATTGACTGTTTTGCTAATTCTGACAACTTCCACAAGATAGGATTTCAGATTTTTTTAATTATTATTTGTCCGTGATGCAAGAGGGTTATGATCGTCATTTATGGATCGTTAATATTTGTCGCCGGAGTAATGGCAGGGGTGGTCCGGTGGTGTTAGGGAACGAGATGTATGGGGTGGGTGGCGGATCTGGGAGGGGCGGGTTAGTTTTGCAACAATAGAGTTGATAAAGGGCATTAAAATGAAAAGGGTATAATGGTCATTCATGTCCATGATTGAGTAAATCATGTACATGAATGAGCATAACCCATAATAAATATGCTAGTTTTAATATTGGGTTATTTGAAAGAATAATCCAAACTATTAACCATCTTCTCGTAGTAATCCGAACTTCAATTTAACTCAAAATAAACCATATTGTTACTACCCTTCTCTCATACTAAACTTGGGAAATTTTTTACTCGTAAAATTCGGTAGATTAACAAGTCATCTTCAATTCCTCATCAATTGTGTATCTTCTCATCAATTCCTCATCAATTGAATAAACCATATTTTTCTAACTCCCATCATCAATTCCTCATCCATTGAATTTGACATCCTACACAACTTCAAACCTTCACTTTTAAACTCTTCAAACTTCCTTTCTTCTTGGTCAAATTCCTCTTTTTCCAACCATTGTAATTGGGCTGGAATTGTACAAATGCTCCTCCTTTCATGGTCACTTCACTTAATCTTCAAAAGTTTCAATACTTCTGGTGAAATATCTTCATCAATGTGTCAATTAAACAATTTATCTTCTCTTAATCTTGCCGATAATCTCTTTAATCAACTTATCCCAATTCATTTCTCTGAATGTCAATCATTAGCAGTCCCTAATTCAGCACTAATCTCATTTAGGGAACACTCCCATAACATATTTCTCAGCTTAAATCTATTCAGAGTCAATATTGATGGTAAAATCCTAGAAAGCACTGGGTTGATGATTTAAAGGTTTGTTGTTCATTTTGTTGTTTTTCTAATGTGGTAAAGCTGTCTTGAGGAGTGAGGAAAGGCGATGGTGGTGGCGGCAAAGACGAGACAACGGAGATGAAGGAGGGGCATGGGTGTGATGACGAGAATTGGAGTTTGGAGGAGGTTGGAGTGAGGTGGCGTCGGTGATACCAAGGTGCTGCGAAAAATGGTGACGATGATTCTTGGGTGGTTCTGTAACACTCTGTAGATACCCGGTATCTGTGGAATCCCCAACAAACACCCGATGATTATCGGACTACAACATGCTTCAGAAATCGCCGTGTTTGATCGACAGTTTGTATAACAGTACGTCGGAAAGCTCAAAACGATTTCGAAAATGAAAAACATTTTAGAACATTTCAAAAATACCCGGAGAGTTTTATGCACGACGATGGGGCCGCAATGACACTAATTAGAGTCAAAACCGACACAGAACTAAAAACCGACTCAAAATTCAAATCCCGGCTCAAACACGAGTCAAACACAACAAACCAACCCCAAATATCACTCACATCTTATTGTACATGGTGCAATAAGAATAACCACAAAACATACCCAACAAAACTAGGGTAGAACAAACCACAAATTCCAAATTTGCGAAAGGGACAAGACATCCTCTTGTGTCGTCAATACACCCGCGCCTTAATGGGTGGCCTACATGGCCACGTCGCCCAAAACGCAAAACACCACACATTTCTCTATAAATACCCCTCACGCACCACCATTTACAAACGCGCAAGAGTCCGCCCTTTCTTTCCCCCTTATAATTCTAGACCTCGACTTCTAAAGTCAAAAACCGACACGTGTTTCTACCTACCGATCGAAAACACGAGCCATACACATTGTTTGGTACCGTCATCGTGCATTGAAAACACTTGACTTACCACTTCGACCAACTACACCAACACCAAAGCAAAGCAACACTAAAGCAAAGCAACACTCCATGTTTACAAAACGATTTTTCAAATCGAGCTTTTCGACTCATAAGTTTTACATTTTGTCGATTCTCGTCAAGCAACCGAACATGTAAGTATGAGGGTGTAATTAATCCTCTTATTTCATGTTTTCTTTATTGTTTCAATGACTTCAACATGATAAAACATGCATAACATGATCTAACAAATGGATTGTTTGAGCCAAAACCGGGTTTTAACCTGAGGCAAAAGCTCCTAGTCACAACCGGTTTTGGAACGGAACGAGATTTCTACCAAACAAGCACACTAATCCTCCACTACTACCACTATTTGTGTCACAAAAGACTTGAAAGATTATTTATCCTATCAAGTTGAACAAAATGATAAGAATTTCAACATCCTTCTTTGGTGGAAATCCCGTTCCGTCCAATTCCCCACACTATCAAAAATAGCTAGAGATGTGCTTGTTGTTCCCGCTTCTACAATAGCGTCGGAGTCCGCTTTTAGTGCAGGTGGAAGAGTTTTGGATGACAGAAGATCGGAGCTAGAACCCTCGACCGTAAAGATGTGTGTGTATAAAAAAGATTAGGATAAAGCAAAGATAAGACATCAAGGGGCAAAGGAGTCCGCTTTTAGTGCAGGTGGAAGAGTTTTGGATGACAGAAAATCGGGGCTAGCACCCTCGACCATAAAGATGTGTGTGTACAAAAAAGATTAGGATAAAGCAAAGATAAGACATCAAGGGGCAAAGGAGTACGACCCATTAGAAGAAGATGAGCGTATGAACACCGACGATGGGTCAACCGGGACGAGCTCTCCAACCTAGGAACGTCAAAGTCTTCTAACCGTCTCCAATCCAAAAAAAAAATGTAAGGTAAGTAAACAATTACATGGGCTTTGATTCTTTCGACGAAGATACGTAGGCAACTTAATTATTATAAATTTTTGAAAAAAAAAATTACTTCAAATATTTATAATAGTAAAGTTCAAACCCTTCATTTTTTTCCCCATTTTTTCCTCTTAATTAATCACTTTAATTAAAAAAAATAATTAGATTTTGACCCTTTTTTCCCCTAATTCTAATCACTTTCATTATTAAAAAAAAAAATAATACTAACTACAAACTCAAGTGCAACGGCTACATTGCCATTTATTTATTTATTTATTTTCTTTTTCCTTTTCTTTCATTCTAATCACTTTAATAAAAAAAAAAAGTAAATAAATTCAAGTCACTCCCATTATCCCATGTTGAACGGCTACTTTGAACTTTTCTTTTTAATTTTTTTTTCCTAATTTTAGTCCTATAAATAACCCCATTGCTACACTAATATTCACACCTTCTAAACTTTCTATCTAAACATTTTTATAAATTCAACACTTCAAGTGTATTTGTATGGAGGTACACCAGGAAATATTCGTATGGAGGTACTTCCACAAAATCTCCGTTCCAAATACATATAAAGAATTCAAGTGAATTTGTAAGGTTTGTGAAGCTAATAATATTATTAAAGATTACAAATGGAGGACCGATGGCGGCTATGGCGTCATGTATCGTCATTTGAAGAAAGCTCATGGCATCACTCGTGAGTCGTGAACTATACCATGATATTTAAATCGAGTCATTTCAAATAATTATGTAATTTCACTTATCTTTTCCGTCATTATTATGCAAGGTCAAATAATTAGGTGATTTAATTAAGGAGTTATCGAATATTCGAATGTACGTTGTTTTTATTACGGAATAATAATTGTTATTTAACTAAGGAGTTATCGAATATTCGAATGTACGTTATTTTTTTTATGGAATAATATTTTTTATTTAATTAAGGAGTTATCGAACATTCGAACGTACGCTGTTTTTATTACGGAATAATAATTGTTATTTAATTACAGAGTTATCGAATGATTTACTATATTTAAAAAAATAAAAAAAAAATACACGGGTCAACTTGGATCGGCCCGCTCCTGGCCTGTCCCAAAAAACACGTGCCCAGCCCGGCCAAGCCCGCTCTCCCCCGACCGGTTCCTGGCCTGACCAGAGCAGCCCGACCCGAACCCGGCCCGATGCCACCTCTACAACTAGGTACCTCGCGCCTCTTTAAGCTCATCTAGTATGAACTCAAAAGTGTTTGAGTTCATCATTTCTTTACATTTCAACATTTTATTTTATCCCTTTCTTTACGGTTTTCTTACCATTTCAAATCATTTTCATGACAAATATTTTGACCATTATCGAAATCATCTTTGGTTATTTATACCAGGACGGTTTTATCCCGTGTAACGATGATATCGTTGGTTAATAACAAATTTACGGAGATTCGGACATTTTCATCTTCTATTTCTTTCATTTTGCAAACATTTTCGTCATAATCATAATCATCCTTAGTTCCTCATATCATGACGGTTTAACCCAATTAAGATGATAAACTTTGACTAATTACAAAGCAATGAACTTAACATAACTAGTTCATATCATTTATTTTCATCTTTGTTTTCAAACCTGACAATGAGTATAATCAACATAATGATGAATATCCCAAGTCATGTTCTATACTTTTCAAAAAAAGTGGTCTTAATGACCTTTTCAACAAAAACGGTCTTAACGACCTTTTCAATAAAAGCGGCCTTGACGACCTTTTTAACAAAAGCGAGTTTTAACACCCTCTTTATAACGGTTTTCATAACCTTTTAAGCAATCGGGAGGGGTTCCTTGGACCGTCGTATGGCTAGCGCCCCAAGGACCTTTCTATTTCCCTAGTTTACAAATCTGGGAAGACCATGTTACATCGTCCATAGGCTCGCGCCTTACAGGCTGCCTGGCACTGCTTCTGTTTCATTTCCAACACTTGTTTAGGACAATCCCGATTACGGTTAACCCGAATATATGACAGATCAGACTGACGAGTTTGTATTCTACATTTCAATGTTTTCAGACACTCTTTCAAACAAATGGATCGTGTTAAGCACCATAAACCTAGAGGTGATCATGGGCCGGGCTGGGCCGGGTTTGGGTCGGGCCGTATCTTTAAATTTAGCCCAAATATGC
>VHZZ01005174.1:67263-78026 GCA_009801015.1 Silene noctiflora
AATGACCTAATCACCTTAAAATGACCCTTGACTTCCCATGGATCCCCTAAACCCTAGTCAAAGGATTTAGCTACTCATATCGATAATAATGATAATAATTGAAATAGATACGAAATAAGGAAGATTCATAATGAAATTTATTAAAAGAGAATTAAGCATAAACTAAAACTAATAAATATGAGAGAGGAGACTAATGAAAGTCAAAGGATGAATAAAAGCAAGTATTGGATTAATTACCAATTCAAGTTCCTAAGTATCGACCGAAGTTCATAATCGAAGTTCTTTCTAGATCCAAAAGTCTAAGAGAGTTTCTACGTAATCTTGTTTCAAAAGTATCTACTGCATAAGTCAAGTGTACCCTAATTAAAAGATTACAAGAGCTTTTATAGTCAAGCCCAAAACAGAAATAAACCGAGTGAAAACTCGTCCAAAACGTGCACTAAGTCGATCGACCAACATGAGTTGTGTCGATCGACAGCCTGTAGGAAGTCTATCGACCAAGATGAGTGTGTCGATCGACCAAGAGCAAGCCTCCCATCAAATGGAACTCTGAGTCAAACGAGCAAGTCTATCGACATATCCAGCCCTCTGTCTATCGACAATAGCCAGCAAGTCTATCGACATCAAGCAACAAGTCTATCGACATCAAGCAACAAGTCTATCGACAAAATGTATACAACTTCAGTTCTCATCCTCCTATGCTCGTCTAAAGTCTTCTAAACTTCCTTCTTGCTCCAACAATGGATGGATTTGGCCTCTAAGAGCTTGAATGCGTCTCAAAGCCTGCATGGGACATAAAACGCACCAAAGTAGCAAATTCGGGAGGAAATGGGATAAAATGATCAAATAAGTGAATAGAAATGCGTGCCAAACATGTGAATAAACGCATACAAAAGGCACGCATCACTAAACACATGATTAACAATTAAGACTAATCCTAAACAACACATTAAGTGTCCAGAACATTACAAAAAATGCGAATAAGACGATAATTAACGAATAAGACAAAAAACGATGAAATAAGAATAATAAAGCCATAGCCTTCGGCCTTGACACGCAAAACGAGGCAGCGAGAAAGAGATGGGATTTTGTGCACCCTCAACTTACATGTAAACTTGGACACTTTCGGATCCTGTATGCAAGCGATGCTAGAAGGCACATCTTAGACGATTGTAAAACAATTTTGAAACAATTTAACATACACTTTTGTTAAAACAAATGCATTTCGTGCGACGGTCTTAAGACGAAATTTCTTACTTCGTTTGTCAACCAAAATCAAATCCGAAAGATGTTTCGGAATCCATGTACTGTGTACTACAAGAATGTGAAAATAAACAAAGGCAAAAACAATTTAAAAAAAATGAAAAACAAGCACAAACAAACGCTGTCCAGGCACGCGATATGATATCTATTTGTGCAACGATTTTCAAATGATGATTGTGACTTCGTTTCTTAACGAGAATTCAATTTGAAAGTTGTTATGGAAAATAGAAAAGGAAGTAATTTTTGAAAGTGTAAATCTTTGAAATTCTTACTTATAATAAGGACACGAAAGACGAGGACAAACAAGGCTGGTTCACGCGAGAATAAACGCAAAAAACAGAGCAACCGAATGCTCTACCTTTCGAGCCAACTCGAGCATGATTTGGGATTCGTTTCTGGATGTTAAAAATTGGGGATGGATTATGGATGTATGGAGTTGCTATAAGAGCAAATTTTCGGAATTGATAACCTCCTTGTCGGTGTACGAGAATGTATGAAATAAGGTTAATGAGATAAAATCATATCTTTTTCTCAATAATACGGTTATGGAATGATACTATATGGTTTGGGAGTCTATATAAAGTAGTTTAATCGAGCTTTTAGGTAATGGTTAGCATTTGAGATGAAGTAGGATATATCGAAAGATTTGTTGCGGGTTTTTGGAAAGTGAGGATAATTCGGTTATGGAAGGGATTTGGCTCGGTTTTGAAGAAGATATTGGGTGATAATATGATTCTTGGAGAGCAAGTAATGAAGGTAAATGGGTTTGGGTATGGTGGTTGTGAATTTGGAATGGTTTGAAAAAACGACTCGTTTTGGTGATGATTTGGGCTAGGATAGGGGCTCGGGTTGTGGGCTAAGATAGGTGAGTGTAGTGGGCTTGAGGGAGGTCGAAATGGATGGGTGTTGGTGCGTGTTTGGGGCTGCTAAAACAGAGGGGATGGGGCTGTGTTGCGGGTTGTTTGTGTTGTGTTTGGGAGGGAAAGAAGGAACGGAATTGGGGTGTGTGTAATGAGAATCGAACCTGGGATGTTGGGGGAAGTATTGGGTTGAAAAACTCTCGAAAATTGGGCCCAAAAACACACTTAAACAAGCTCAAAAACTGCTCCAAAAACTAGCTTGAAAAACCGCTTTAAAACTTAATTTTTCAAATTAAATAAAGGCGATAAATCGTAAACCGTCACAAAAACTCATTTTTAAATAAATTTAAAATAAAAACTTTAAAATAATTTATTTTTGAAATAAACTAAATAAGCTTTAAATTTTAAATAAACTTAAAGAATGCAAACCGATGAAATAAACTTCGTTCATTTCGAAAACAAAATAATAAGAATTTCATTTAAACTATAAATAATTTTTTTTAAAATAAATTATAAAAACTTGGGAGAAAATGTAAACTAATGAAATAAATTTCATTTACTTCAAAATAACAATAAATAATTTAAATTTCATTTAAATTATGCAATCGTCAAATAAAACCCGTCTCGCATCGCAAAACAAAAACCATAATGAACAGTGTAACTATACCTGTGTCCTATCATCATCGGGTGTTGGACGAGATTTCTGTAAATTCCAATATCTATGGATACGGGTATCTATAGAAATTCACCGCTTTCAATATTATCTTGGATGACATGTTTTAGTTTGTAGAAACTCTCGGTGTCATTCCCCATGCCCCTACGATATTGACAATATGAATTGCCATCCTAAAATCAGGTTACCTTATCTGGCGCTTGATCCGGAGTCAGACCGATAGGTTGAAGAAGGCCCGGAGAGGATAAATTTTTTCAAGGCTACGGCATAAGGTATGCCTAGACTGGTGAACGACCTTAATTGGAGGGTTTTTTAGATTCTTTAACGAAAGCTCCATGAGGTTGCCTTTGTTCTTTTATGTCCTTAGATAAGATGGATGTGCAGCGTAAGAAGGACTATTTACTATCGCCTTCTCCTCGAGACTGTCCCTTTCAGGGATTTCTTGAACACTTTTCTGTTTGAGAAGTTGGGCATCTATATTCTTACCCATTTTTAAAAATTGGTCTTCCAATGTGACGAACTTATTCTCCATGTTGAAAAGTCGAGTGTTTATACCGTCAATAGCTACTTCTAACTTGGAAAACTTATTGTTGATGGCGACAGAAAGCATGAGCATTATGCTCTGGATATCATCTTCATTAAGCACATTGATCTCTCCGTTGTCACGCGGAGCGAGGAGGTGTGAACAGTCTAGGGATGATTCTTGGTCATGTTTAACAATGCTAGATCTAAGAGGGTTGACCTTCTTGAGTTGCTCGACAGAAGGTGGCACTGGAAGCTTGTCATCTTCAATCATGTCCTGGATGGTGTGTTTCAAGAGAAAATACTCTTCGATGTCGTGACCTCTACCCTGGTGGTACAGACAATACTTGTTACCTTTCCAAAGGTTCACTTGCTTCTCTAAAGATGGATCCAGAGTCGGATCAATCAGATGTAGCTTGCCTTGGGCAGAGAGTCTCTTTAGAGCATTGACATAAGACATGCCCAGATTAGAGAGTACCCTTTGATGTCTCTCAGGTTTTCTTTTTGCAGTGTTCAGTTTCCTAGAACAATGGTTATTGCAAGATGTAGGCTTTGGCTGGCCTAGACTAGTGGTTTCCCGAGATGACGTGTTCTTTATCACCATACCATTTTCAAGGGTGAGGACGCGAATGCTCAAATTTTCAATTGTAGGTTGAAGGCATAGAACAATGGAATAAACGTCTTGAAGAGATACGGTGATTGTGGCTTGAGATGCTTCGTGACTTTGCTGACTGGCAGAACTTACAGGATTCCTACTCGACAGAAACGACGCGTGTTACAACTCTATTTGGTAGGGGATCACGCAAACTAAGGCGAAAAACCAGGTGGTACACGAAGGAACACGTATGAGGACAAGACACGATGACTGGACTTGATTGTGAGTTCTTGAAACGCCGTGAGCGACTTCTCATGTTTGAACTCACGATGTTTGACTTTGACTTTGACTTTAGACTCGAGTGTTTGACTTTGACGGAGTGACCCTTATATCGCTGACCTTACTGACGGGTTTAAACGTGGTTGAAAATGGTGCGATGCTAACATGTGTGCTTAAGACAGACTTGACTTTGGTTTGGGTTGTGCGTACCCGACCGCGACATTGGGAGAGTTTGAGAGACGGATTGGAATTAATTGGTGTGTTAGTCTTAAGTGTGTGAGTCGAGGTGTCCTGAATGTGCAGATCCTAACTGATTTGGGTTGGAAGGGATCCAAAATGATGGCGTAACGCCTTTGGACTTGACTCGATCTTGAATTACCCAAAATATAAGGGAAGGCGAGTTTATTACTCTACAGAGTTTTGACTAGGAAAAGACTCGGTTTGAATTTTGACTCTTATTCAGCCCATTGAATTTACATATTTACATATTTTTTTGTGAAAGATTTTTTTGGAAAACATTTATTTCGTTTTGATTTTTGTTTTTTTTAAAGCCTTTTTTGAAGATTGCAATTTAATTACAGAAAATGTGGCATTATTTGGTTTACAAATGGTCTTTCATTTTTGAAAATATTGAAAATGGATTTTATTTACAGGAAAAATGACATTATTTTGTTCACAAATGTGATATTTAGACACGTGATTGACTCGAAAAACAACACAGAATGTATAAAAACCTAGCATTTTAACGGTTTGCTGAGTGGAAGTAATGGTTTTTGTTTAAAAGGGTGGCTTCCACGCCAAGTTATCAAACCCTGGTATGTGGAGAGGTCCGCGCCAAATATGAGTAAGGCAGGTTTCTAGTTCCATTTCCTAGAGTATTGAAAGCCCTTGATACAAACATGAGTAAGAATAGTGGTGTGGTTGGCGTCAAATGCTATCCATCTACTAGGGAAAAAAAAGAATTTACACCATAAAGACTGTAACACCCAAAAAGATTGAGATGAAAGTTTTCCCACATCGGGAAAGTAAGGAGCTTATGAGATGTTTATAAAGGATTTCATCCACCACTTAGTAACAAGGCCTTGTGCTTTTGGGCTTAAGTGAGGACAAATAATAGGCCCAAGGGTACACATCCCATCTTATTTGGGTTGTGTTACGACGGTGGCAGGTCGGGTTGTTATAAATGGTATCAGAGCAACCCTGCGACCGTGGGGTAGTGAGCATGTGGTCAGGAGTACCCGGTTCACCCACCTAGCGGGGGAGGATCTTGGGCTTGGCTGCGGTCAACTCTGAGGCACAACGAGGACGTTGTGTTCTTTATGTGGGGGAGTTTGTAACACCCCAATAGATTGAGATAAAATTTGTCCCACATCCAGAAAGTAAGGAGATTAGGAGATATTTATAAAGGATTCTACCCACCACTTAGTAACAAGGCCTTGTGCTTTTAGGCTTAAGTGAGGACAAATAATAGGCCCAAGAGTACACATCCCATCTTATTGGGGTTGTGTTACGATGGTGGCGGGTCGGCTTGTTATAGAGACGGGACAGTTGGTCGAATTGGTGTGGTTAAGAGCCTAGGAAAGCCAACTAAAACGACCTAAGAAGGTCGAGTAATGAAAATTAATAAATGTCTCATATAAACTATCCTTAACCTTGTTCAAGTTTCATCCTGGGTAACATTAGACTTAGTCTATGTGTATCATCCCCTGCTGAGTCGCCAAACTGTGGACATGGGCCACCCGCGTGTTTTAGTTTGAGGCGGCAATAGTTCTCCCACGGAACTTTGTGTTGAAAATTTACGTCATGGGCTGTTACCGATTTGAAAGGCACTGAAACCGGTGAATGGTTTGAACTAGCCTGCATTTGTGGAGTCGCCACTAATTTTTATGGGTAATTGGATCCGTTCGAATACTTCGTGTTATGTCAAGACACAAATTGACATGAACACTAAGAAATTTGTTGCCTTTAGCATTCCATGTCTAGAATGACCCTCACGATGCAAATGAACACTGATGTTCACAGATATCTGAGCAAGGAGTGAGGGAACGTACTAGGAAGCATTTATTAGAACACCTATTACCGCCCGCCTCGATAACGGTCTCTACTAAAGATCAGGGAATGTCATTTATACTCGATATGCTATTAATTTATATGCATACAATGCAACAAACAATGTTTTAATCCTAACATGCGAATTAGACTAAGTCAGTTGACACATAATTTAGCATCCAATTATGTCAAAGTGTAGATTTATATTCATTTACATATAGAAAAGGAATAAATAAATGATACAAAATAAAATTACAAAGATGAATAATGAATCTATGTCACAAACACATTCGAAAGAGTTTAAGAAAATAAAAGGAGGAAAACCCAGCGATATTACCGATAATAGTCGATTATAAACTAATTAGAATGACCACGGCAAAACGAGACGAGATCAGATACAGAAACCAGCCCAGAACAGGCGTGGCAAGAATTGTGTCCTCTTGAGTTGGTTTCTGACTAAGAAAGTCAGACTCGCGAGTTGTTAACGTTTATTGGTTAATTTAAACAGATTATTAGCATATGACTCAAAGGAAGTGGTTTAGTCAGATTATGCATGCTAGAGAACGTCGTAAAAGAAAAATAAAAGAAAGACGAAAGAGCGGATACTCGAGGAAGAAGAAGAAAAGCAAGAACAGACAAGGAACCTCTAGAATAGGAGTAACAGGTGCTCGGACTATTCTAGAAGGCACATCGGTTTGTGCGTTTCTTGTCGTTTGTCTTTCTCTACTGACTCGTCAAAAAGGTTTAAAAACTATGATTTTAAAAGACGATTTGAACGTGTATGTGACATAGACTCTTACATTACATAAAAATACAGAAAATAAAATACAAAAGTGGGAATACACCCTCAGATTTACATGTTTACGAAGCGAGATTGACTAATTCGACTTTAGTGATTACTCAACTCGATGTAAAACGAATATGCCCTCGAAAGAGGAATGAGTAACAAGTTGATTTAAAAGTTGATTAGGTGTAGTGGTCAAGTTGGCCGGTCTATGTAAACGAGACTGGTACCCAGAAGGATCTGGGCTTACGTGTTCGAGTAGATCATGCACGTAGGCGTCAATAGCAAAAGCTCGTGGTCTTAGAATGCAAAGAGAGAAGAGAAGGGCGGACACTGGCATGAAAAATATGTGAGGCGAAGGCGTGTATTTATACTAGTCACGAGGTGGGAGTTCTGAAAGGATTAAAACACGGAAGAAAACCAGAATGATCTGGACACTACTGGAAATAGGCCCAGGAAGAGGCGCACCAGACTGTGCGTCCTCTCCCGGAGCAGTTTCTCCTTAGTAGTGATGGTTTACGCGTTTTCAGAGTTTGGGAAGGATTTGACTTCCCTATTCTGTCAAAATCAGATATTTTCCGAGATTTTAAAAATATTTACTCCCTCCTATTCTAAATAACTGCCCCATTTCATTATCATACCCCTCACATCTAATAGAATAGTGGGATAGTTTTTGTGAATAGGAGGGAGTAGATATTATTTAGGATTACTAGAAATATCCCGGCTTAGATTTGAGACGGTTTTTAGAAAATGAAGATGGTTTCTGAAAATGAAGACGGTTTTTGACCCGGACTCCAAAAATGCACTCTAAATACTTTCAAAACGACCGTATCGGTACGTAGATGACAATAAAGGGGTTGACACGACTGTTTGAGAAATCATTTATCGATGAATTAATGAAGTGTCATATCACCGCTTCGTATATTGAACATGCGGCTCAATCATCACTGGGTGGTTGGCGAAGGGTGCACAAACGGGGTATCTACATATGTTTACAATTTATCCAGAGGCAACTGCTGATCTGATGTCGAGAAACTACGAAAAATGGTGTAGAGCGTTTTACACTCCACAATCTCAGTGTGATGTTGTAGATAACAATATGAGTTGATGAGTCACATTTATATACAACTATAAGCCTCCCCTTAATCGCTTTTTGTATTGATTTCGTGCTAATTACATTATTTCTATGCCATTCATATTGGAATGTTATTACTGCCGCTATTTAGTGTTTAATGCAGAATTGATGCATTTATGGAGCAAAAGAATGAAATGAAGCATCGTGGAATGGCATGAAGGAACACACGAAGCATGGCATGGAAATATAGAGATATAGAGGAAGAGAAGAGAGATTAACACGAAGAAGTGACAAGACGAGGAGATACTCGATTGAGTTCACCAGTACTCGATCGAGTATCTGAAGACAGTTAAGAAGAATTCAAATGTCGAGATTTGAGGATTCCGAAGGCCTTACCAAGGCCACCTTGAGTATAAAGGTGTTACCATCTCGGTTTCCCGAGGCAATGATAATCAAAAGACAATACAGAAACTACTTTAATCTTTAAAAACAACCTTAAACTGTTACATAGCCAAAACGATGTCTCAAACCAAAAGAAATACAAAGTGCCTCAAAAGAAATGTATCACACTAAGACCAACTACGACAGAACCCAGCGGAAGACTCTAGACTCGTGATGAACGCCCGGCCATCCCATGCGTCTACTAGATTAGATGCTCAACAACTGCTCACCATCCCCGAATGGATCATCACAGATTACAACACAACACCGGGGTCACTTACTGATAACCAAAAACAAAACAAACAAGACAACAACACATCCAACCACACCACCTCCTCCATCATTCCACGTCACTGACTACACACCCATGGTGTGTAGCCCTGCCAGTGGGGGGCCTCAGCCGTTCCCACCTAAGCCCCGCTCATCAAATCCGAGTGATAAACCCTGTTCCTTAATGTGCACATCCCCTCCCGTGGCGGGTTCCACGTAGGGCGAATCAAGGGCGTGAAGCCACTCCTACAAGTGACTCAACTCAGCCGAGGACGCACCTCGCAACACCACAACATCATACCACCACCAATCTCCACATACAACAACACAGCATACAACATACAATAATCAAACATAATGCCACACAAATCAACAACTGAGTAAGGAAACCATAACTGGCTACCAAATCACCACAATACAGCTCAAAGACGCTCCTCTACGAATCGACCTCTTATACATACACTACACAATCACAAACCACCGTTCAAAAATCCCCAAATACCCCACAATACCCAATTAGGGTTTAAGCATTATTAACCAAAAGACATGAATTCGGTATAAGAAACTTACCCACGAAACAAGGAACAAGATGATGCAAATGACACTGAAAACCGACGACTCAAACTCCTGGATTTGCAAATAGCGCGAGAAGGAAAAAGGCACGATCTCTTTTTTGCTTTTGGAAAAGCTTTTTGAGTGAAATATGATTTGTGATAGTGATGAAAACCTTCGGCCGTAATATTAATTAATCTCGCGTTATTATCAAACCCTGACTAAACAGGCCCGTAATAAAAACTTACTCGATCGAGTAAGCAGGCTACTCGATCGAGTGGCCCTTACTTGATCGAGTCCCAAGAGTACTCGATCGAGTACCCGACACATAGACTCTGACTCCAATTTACATAAAATTACTCGACAGAGTAAGTCCTACTCGGTCGAGTAACCAAAGGCAGAGAAAACCGTAGTATTACAGTCTTCCCTTCTTAAAATGAACTTTGTCCCCAAAGTTCGACCCATACACAAGAAACAAACGTACTAACTCGACACACTATAACTCCACAACGCGACTAATATCTACAAATGTACCACCACCACCCTACATACTCGGGACACCCTCCCAATACAACACCAACCAACCAAAACCCAACACAACACCACCCAACCAAAACAACATGAACATAACTAATTACATGAACCAAAACTCCAAAAGCACAACCTCAACCAACTAAAAGCAACATTACAACATTAACTTAGCTAACTACATAAACAAAACTCCCAAAACTTAGACGCGACCATCTCCTACCCCCCTAAAAGAAACATGGTTACGTCCCCGTAACCACACGTACCTGATCAAAAAGAGACGGATATCGCTCCCTCATGGCCTCCTCTGCCTCTAAAGTAGCCTCCTCAACCTCATGATTAGACCACAACACCTTAAGAAGACCGTCTCCCCGGACCTAGTCTTTCGAACCTTAAAATCAAGAATCTTCTTGGGAACCTCAAGGTAAGACAACGACTCGTCCAACTCTATATTCTCCACCTCAAGCACATGAGAAGGGTCACTAACATACTTACGCAGCTGGGAGACATGGAACACAATATGCACCCGATCCAAGGCCGGTGGTAAGGCTAATCGATAGGCAACCTCACCCACGCGATCCAAAATCTCATACGGTCCTATGAAATTCTGACTCAACTTCCCTTTCTTCCCAAAACGCATAACCCCACGCATAGGAGACATATTGAACAGAACCTTGTCCCCCAACCTGAAACTCAATATCCTGACGATGACGATCTGCATAACTCTTTTGCCGATCCTGGGCCGCTTTCATCTTTTGCCGAATTATCTTTACTTGTTCTATCATCTCCTGCACCAACTATGGTCCTAAAACCACTCCCTCAGCACTATCATCCCAGCAAATCGGACTCCTACACCGTCTCCCATACAAAGC
>VHZZ01005177.1:13798-33138 GCA_009801015.1 Silene noctiflora
CGAGTGGCCTGCTATGGCCTTTTATTGGGTGTGTACCGTTTATATTAGTTAACTTGTCGGATGAACATGTTGACCCCATATGGATGAGACCCCATAAATTGTTTACATTTGACCATATTATGTGGCTATTTAAGAGTGAAATTAGATGAAGGTTGTTAATTGACATATGCAATTGGATGACAAAAATGATGTGACGATTGTGTGTGGTACACGTTGATTACCGTGAGTTTATGTTGCAAAAGAAAGATGATAATGATATTCATGTTAGTTGTCGGTCACCAAATGTGTCATGTAGTGGTTATTTGCATGGGTGTTGTGGTCTTCCGTATAAACGGAAGTGTTTATGATGGATGGGAACGAATGTGGAAACACATGTGTGATCATGTGGTGTATTTGACGCAGTATATGCGTGACATGGTGTTCGGAAATGGGAATGTTGATCATGGTTGAGTCATATAACGAGAAATTTTGCATGGCTTGTTTGTTTAATAAAGTCCACATATTCGTGAATGATGTGCATACATACGAATGTATGAGATTTGACGTGATATAGATACGTAATAATAATCGAGTTATACCCCGCGATGAATACGTATACATATAGCTAACCTGACTTGAGATTTATTATGGGATTAGAGATTAGAACCATGGGTTGACCTTGTGCTTTACCTTTTTGGGAGACTTGTAGTGTGGGATCATATCGATAGAATTTTGATATATCAGATTTGATTATGGATTTGCAATAGGTAAGAGAGAGTGTTAAACCTTGAACATGATCATTTGTGGAATTTGTTAATGAGCGTATGAGAACACTTTATGAGGTTTATTAGTTGAACTTCGAGTTGAAGTTCTCTTTTAGGGGGAGTGGATGTAATAATTTGGAAATTTAGGGAAGATGAAGTACAGAATGTGAGAAAGTAGTGAGAGTCGAACAAAGAACTTTGGGATGAGTGCGAATTTTAGAAAGAGCATATACGGTTGATAGACATGTGAGACAAGAGAGAGTGCATGAGAATCGGGGTTGAGATTTGAGGAGACTCGAGGAAATGAGAGAATAAGGCAAACTTCGAGGACGAAGTTCATTCTAAGGAGGGAAGATTTTAATACCCCGTATTTTATAATTATATATTTTATATTGTTTTTATGGATTATGTTATAAGACAGAATGATAAAATAATAACAATAATGATAATATTATATAATATGTATATATACATGTACACCTACCATTCTATCCTTATATATACCCCAACCCACCTTAGTACCTTATCTTATCCACTCACCAAATCTCATTTTCCACCACACAAATGAGAGGAAAAGTAGAGAGAAAAGAGAGAAGAGGAGATCAAAAGATAAGCATTTATCTCTTCGTCTTGAGGTAAGACCGTCTTATACTAGCTTATATATTAATTAATTTATACCGTTGACCCGCCTCGACCTTGACGCACTTTATGACCGACGTTGACCACCCTTTGACCACCGTTGACCACCTATAATCGTGTTTGACCGAGTTTTATAAAGATTTATAAAGTCTGTTTTGCGTCCGTCTTATGACGGATTTTTACCCCTCAAATGGTAGCTGACCTAGGGCGACTTTGGGTGGTTTTTGTTGAGGGTTGAGAGGGAAGTTGAGTGGTGGTATTAGGTGTTGGAATGAGTGGTATTTGGTGGTAGAAAAACGGGTTCAAAGGAGGGTGTGCGGGCTGTTTTGGTTGTTGTTGTTGCTGCGTATTCAGTTGTGTGTTATGGTTTTTGGATTTCGTGGTGGCGTGTGGTGGCTGGGGTGGCGTGTGGTGGTGACGGCGAGTGGTGGTCGCTCACAGTGGTGGCCGTGTTGGTTGTGTGGTGTTGTTGTGTTGGATGTCGTGGTGGCGTGTGGTGGCTGGGGCGGCTAGTGGCTGTGACGGCTAGTGGTGGTCGTGTTGGTTGTGTGGTGTTGTTGTGTCGAGTGTTGTTGTTGCTCGTGTTTGTTGGTGCCATCATGGTGGTTGCTGTCGTGGTGTGGGGGAGGCCTCGCCGTACACCACAGTAGCTAGTGATGGTGGCGACGATGGCAGCAGCAAGGGGGTGGTGTAGGTGGTGGTTACCGTATAAGAGGATGGAGTTTGGGTGTAGTTGAGTCGGGTTTTGTGTAACGTATTAAGACAAGTTTATTTATTTAAATTACATGTTTAATTTAATTAGATTAGTTAGTAATTATATTTAATTACCGTAATTAGGTGCCGACTTTGTGAAGGAGCGTATTTGTTTCCGTTTTCTTGTTTATTTGACGGAGTATGCTAAAAGGTAGGTTAATCCTACTCAGTTTCAATATATGTATTTGGATGGTAAGTCGTTATTAAGTGGCATTGCATTATAACGCGTTTATCGTAATTCATATGTTATTGGGAAGTACATTATTATGGCATGACATTGATGATATTGAGGAATTGGTATTCATATCGTATTTGGGACCGTGTGTCATGATGAGTCGGTAATTGGCATATTGAGTAATATCTTGCATTTATTGTGGTTGTCATGCATCATGCGTCTCAGATGTCCTTGTTGGAGGTTATTGGCGGTGGTTCGTGGTGTTTTGGAGACGTGAGGCTGTTGGGAGGCCGTCTCACACTCGAGTCGTCCCTTGGAGCTTCTCACTCTATTGGGGATGTGCACATTAGTGGCTTGAGTTGGAGGGACACATGAGGTGAGTCACGTTGCCCGGTTGGGATACGAGTCGCTCTCGGGAGCGGGTGCCACCGACGTGTTCGGAGTACCTTGTACGGGCTGCGGTCCGGGTTATTTTGGTGGGCGGTGCTGCGGTGCCATCACCGGGTTTTGGGCACGTCTGGACGTGTTCCGGTACCGGTGTGGTGTGGTTGGAGGTTGTATTTCATTGACGTATTGTATAATAACATTTCGTATGTCGTGTCTCATATTATTTATTGAAACTGACGTGTTCTGTGTCTGTGTAATTGTCACCTATTTCTGGGGTGGCCTGTGTCGATCCATATGATATTTCCGATTATATGGAGAGCAGGTTGAGTACAGGTTTTGCTTGTTGACGTGATCAGGTATTTGGCCTCGCTTTGGACTTGGAGTCGAGTCGGCATGAGATAGTCTTCTTAGAGAGTCGTAGTAGTATAACTTGTATTTATTATTTATTTGTTTACATTTATGTAATTTAATAAGTCGTTATTTATAATAAAGGCTTCTTGCTGTATCTCCGAAATCACTACCTCGAGAAACCGAGATGGTAACGCTTCAATTATCTTGGCCGGGTAATTCGAAACTGACCGTTTGTGGCTTGTGTAAATTGTCACCTATTTCCGGGTGGTCTGTGTTGATCCATATGATATTTCCGATCATATGGGGAGCAAGTTATGTACAGGTTTTTTTTGGTGTCGCGCGGGAGACGGGACGAGCTTCAGATTTGGAGTTGAGTTGGCATGAGATATAGTTGTTTAGAGGGTCGTAGTAGTGTGACTTTTATTCATTTATTCATTTGTTTCCATTTATGTAATTCACTAAACCGTTATTTATAATAAAGCCTTTTTGATTTTATCTCTAAATCACTACCTCGGGAATCCTAGATGATAATGCTTAAATTATCTTGGCCGGATAATTGGGGTGTTACAAAGTGATATCAGAGCGACGATTTTGGAACTTGAACCAATGAACCAAAAATGAATCTAGGAGTGTCTAATAAAATGAACCCGCCATGAGTACCATAGGAGTTCGGTTTTGGATGAGTAGGCTCCCTCATGTCAAAACTAGTGCCTATTGTCTCGGTTGGTCACCACGTGGGTGGATATGAGTACGGGAACGCTATGTGAATCGTGGTATGGTTACATGTATGTTGTGATAGCAAATGCATTCTTATAATGTGTGTGTGCGCGTGTACATGACGCGGAGTAGGATAATTGTGGAAGTTGGACGAAAAGATTATGAGTATAACATGCTACGGGAAGATTGTAGTGTGCGAATGCATGAGAGATATTGGTTTCGAACCTTATCGTATAGATATCATACATGTGTTTGAATTTTCTATTGCTATTGCTAGGATAATAATGATGACGATGGTTGTTCGAGTAACTATGAGTATGAAGGTAATGTATTGAGGACAACAAGTATAATGTCGTATGAGCTAACCCGGGGTATGTCACCGCTAGGCGGTGGACTCCCGAACCTTTTATTTTGTTGTAGGGATACCTCATTCGAGTGCTAGTCGAGAATTTTAGACCTCACAGGACCACTAGACCGAGTATGAGCATCAACTCGATCGAGTGAGGTATTACTCAACCGAGTGGACCAATCCAAATAATTTGTACATTTCTGGAAAATCCACTCGACCGAGTAGACCGGCCACTCGGCCGAGTGGATCCGCACTCGACCGAGTGGATTACACGGGTAGGATCACTCAACATAAAGCATTCTCTTTCCTCCATAATTCATTCTTATCCCCATATCTTCATATCTTCATCACTTTCCTCATCAAAAACTCAACCAAAAACCTCCATTGTTACTCTATTAGCTTGGATTTCATCTTATTGCTTCACTTTTCTTCCTCCTACTCCATTAATTTAACAATTTAAGCTTATTTTCTTCCCTTTTCTTTTTCCCCAATTTTATTTTGTCAATAGATCTACACTAGTTTACTTAAGTTTTGGTAATTAATTGTATGTTTATGCTTAATTAATGATAGTAGTAAGCTTTTTAAACCATTGTTGTTGTTAAAAATAAAACTTTTATGTTGAAAATTTGTCCACCATTGTTGAGCTCGAAAATGGCATTTTTGAGTCAATAATTGGGTTTCTTGTGTTCATTGTTGAGTATAGTTGATCAACAAAGTCCTAACCTTTGTTGTTAGTTGTGGATCTTGCCTTATATGTGAGAAAATTGTCTTAAAAACCGTCTTAATTTTCGGATTTTAAGGGGGACCATGCCCAAATTTTGATTTTTATGCATAAAACTTGGTTTAAGTATGCTATAAGACCAAACATTTATTCATTTATTTACATTTATGTAATTCACTAAACCGTTATTTATAATAAAGGCTTCTTGATTGTATCTCTGAATCACTACCTCGGGATACCAAGATGGTTGTGCTTCAATTGTCTTGGCCGGATAATTGGGGTGTTACATTGGGCTACAAAAAAAACTGGTGGATCCACAAAGAATGAAAGAGATTCCAAGCCTAAAAATCTTGGGGTGAAGAAATTGGGAGGATAGGGGTAATGCTAGGATTTGTCGTTGATTCCCGGCTAAAAAACTATTTGTAAAATACCCAATTATAGTAGTATAATCGGGGTTGAATCCACAAGGATGGCAGGATTTGTAAATAACTCGTTCGAATGCTAGTTTAGTCGATAACAAAGGGAGGTGATTAACTAATTTAAATTAATGAATAATAAAGAGATTAAACTAGGTAAATATGCTAACAAGGTTTTGTAAATAATAGATAAAAGGGTAAGGTATTCTGGTTCACCCAAGTAAGGCGGACTAGAAGAAGGGATTAACAAGTTATGGGTAACTTAATGATTTAGTTTTAAATCCTAATTACTTAGGTCAACTAAAGTCCTTAACAAATTTTTCACTTTGGTCCAAACTCAACATGCATAGGCTATCTAGCATATCCTATCATTGTCATGTAAGAGGATACTAAGCATAAATCAACAAAAGGTTTGAACTTTCATGCAAACATTTCATCAAACACTTCATGTGCACATATATGTAAACCAAACATTTACCTAAAACCCATATGTTAAATACCCATATTCATAGTCCAAACCCTTACTCAAGATCCCCCTAAACCCTACAAGAGACTACTCAATCATGATTGAAAGAGAAATATAAACAATTGAATAAACACAAGCAAACAAAGTAATAAACATTGTATTTATTAAACTACAAATTGTAAAGGAAATAGAAATGTAAACAATTGAGAATTTAAACTAGAAAGAGTAGAAATTATACCAATAACAAAGGAAAGATTGAACTTTGGATTAATAATGGAAGAATTCCTTCAAAATCTTCTCTTACAAACCCAATATCAAATGTAAACTATTGAACTATTACTAGATCTAAACTAATTTGAAGGCTAATTAACACTTAATTAAGGAAAGATTAAAGTTTCCTTAAGGAAATATTGAATGCTTAAACTAGGGTTATGAAATCTAGGGTAGTGTGTCTAAATGAGGTTAACAATGAGGTATATATAGTATCCCAATATGTTAGGTCCAAGTAAAGAGTGAGGCCCAAACTTGTGTAGGAGACCTCCCAGCCGGGCCACCGGCAGCAGACATCCTTGCCAGCACCGAGCAATTGTCAAAATTGAGCTGAATCATAGTTAATGTTGTTCCCTGCCGCTGAACCGGCTGCCGACCAACCGACAGAGGACCCCTCTTCTTCCTTCTTTTCTTCCTTTTCTTCTCTTGAATACAGCTCCTTACCGGGGCACCGGCTTCCGGGCTCTCTATCGACGCCGAGTATTCCTTCTTTTTTTATTCCAAAAGCTCTTTCAAACTTGGCTAAGTGTTGGGGATGGTCTCCCCGGCTGGCCGACTGCCGGCCTACCGGCTGAGAAACCTTCTTAGCTTTTTCCTCTTCTTCTTTTCTCTTCTTGACATCAAATCCTCTTCACTTGCTCCCATTTGTTCGTTCTCATCTCAAATCCCACAAAATGAGATGCAATTTCATAGTATGGGAAATCGGGATGTAAAATGCAAGTAGAGGTACGCAAAACCGTGTAAAAAGGGATCAAAATGAAAACAAAAGAAGAGAGAATTAAGGCTAAATAATCATGTATCAAAATTCCCCACACTTTAGAATTACTCTTCCCCGAGTAAGTGGCCTAAACCGAACCTAGACCCTTAACTTAGACTAATAACATTCACACATTATTCTTAATAGACGAATCGGGTTTAGCTTCACCCGGAGCCCTTTCAACCCACAATTTGACACTCTATGAGGGGAAGTGCCCTATTGCAAGGCAAGTGAGGTCTTGATACAAAACTTTGATTCAAAATGGCATCAATCATCAAGTAAGTCATGAACATGAATCAATCAAAATATGCACACTTGCCTCATTCAAGCGGGATTTCTTAAAACCGAACAAAGAAAGTCTTTTGTGGAAGATGTTGTCTCAAAGACCCACCAAAGTGTCGGTCCCCTAATCCTAGCTCAAGTAACCAACATTGACAACCCGAATAGCCTAGAAACAAATTATAGGCGGGGAAAGGGGACGTACGTAGCTATACTCCCAAGATTGACATGACACACACAAGAATCGACTCCATATCAAGACTATGACCAAAAGGAGACCTATCATCGACTCTCACAGGTTTTACTCATTACTCAATGAAAGAATGGAGTGATTTATGTGAAAACAAGTAATCAAAACCACTCCACTACTTCGACTTGAGAGGCATGCTTGAATTCTAATGTGGTACTTCATCCTACAACCGCAAGAGAAATGAAGATGCAATGCACATATTAGGAAGGCAAAAGGTTGTAATGGGGCTTAGGACATGGTAAGAAAGGATTGGCGCGGATGCCTGATAAGTGCTTAATTTATATACTTTAACCCCATAGATTACCTTTAGTTTTCATGTAATTTAGCACTTATCTTAGTGTTTTTGAGCTAATATTGTTATTCTAGTTGCATTTGCTTGTTTCAACATGTTTTGTAGGTATTTGAGCTTTTAGGAGCTAAAATCCACCAAATATGCAAGGCTAGAGTACAAGGCTAAGTCAAGAGCAAGTATTGGACTAAGTGTAGTGTTTTGCATGGGTTTTTGCATGGATATTTGTTGGATTAATGTAGAAAATGCAAGTGAAGTCAAATGCAAGTCAAGCCCAACTTTTAAAGTCCAAAATGAAGTGAAGAGCTTAGGATTCCAAGATCTTAAAATTCTAGGGTTGAAGGTCTTAAACCGGGTGATTAATCATCCATAAATGCATTAACATTGGATACCCTTAGCATTTAAGAAGAGAATTAAGGTGGCCGGTCTAGAAAGCCACGACCCCGATTGGGGTTGGCGCCCCCGATCGGGGCCATAGCTTTCTAAATCCAACCGTTTCAAGACTATCTCCCTATAAATAGAGAGCTCGTCCAAAGCATCAATACATCTCTCTACACACATTTTTATATATAATTCTCTCTAGATTCTAGTAGTTAGTTTAGTTTAGATTATTTTAGATTAGTATTACATTATTGTTACAAATATTTCCTTTATCAAGTTCAAGTTCAAGTATTGTTCTCTTTTGCATTTCCATTTGGTAWTTCATTTCTTTCTAGTTATTTCATTATCATTTTCTTTAGTTAGTTAATTTAGTTARTCTATTTCATTTTGTTATTTAGTTACAATTTAGTTATTAGTTTYACAATTTCATTCTARTAAACAAAGTTACATGCATTTTACATTTTCRTATTTCTWTTATCATTAGTTCATTAGTTTATCATTTCATCATTAGTTTATTTCTTATTTACATTTCTAGTTAATATAATCTTTACATTATATGCATTTCATTAGTTATCTAGTTTTCATTTCCTTAAACATGAGTGAGTAGATTTCTATTGTCTAGGGAGTGAGGGAAGCCATGCATTGGTAATCATGTTAATATGTTAGAATAGTATATTTTAATATTGCATATTTGCTTCTACACATGCTTGCTTTGTAATGCTAATCTTAGTTTATTGATCACATTCTAGGATTAAACTTGTTATACAATCTATAAGTCGAAAGGCACAGATTCGTATTAGAACTAGCATGTTGTAGTAGATCGACTTAACTCATAGTGAAAGCTTGTTAGGACCTGATCTAAGACTTGATACTAATAGTGAAAGCTGGGTATCTCTAGGCTTAGGCATYTATCTTAATTTGCATCATTAATCTAATATGTTATATCTTGCTATGCATGTGTGACCCGACATCCCTAGACATTCCTTTATTTTTATTGTTTTTACATTCTAGTTTATAAACCTAAATCAAACCAATTAATATTCCTTTCTACCAAGGTAAATTTTGCCCCATAGCAACTAATTAACAACCACCGTACTCCNAACAACCACCGTACTCCCTGTGGATTCGACCCCTAAATACTACATTAATTTGTTGTACCTAGGGTATTTATTTTTGATAGGTTGGCGATGACCTCATCAATGCCGTTATGGACTTGTGGAGATAAATTGAGTAAAGATGCCACCTATCCAACTAACTTACTTAGTCCTCAAATGAGCTTTTCTCAAAATGGTGAAATGATCACCTAACGACAAATGCAAGCTTTTCAAAACGAACGCATTTGCAAAAGACATCAAACCCTTTATTAGCAACGCCTTTTTCTATCTCTTAATGATGTGCAAGAGATATTGTTCACGGCTTTTTCTAAAACAATAAGTCAAACATTTTCTTTTCTTTCTCTTTTTCTTCTTTTCTATTTTCTTTTTCATTTCTTTTTCTTGAAAAATTCTTTATTCACAAAAGTAACCAAACATGCTTGATAAAATTTTGAAGCTCTTATACCCAATAGGACGAGATTCCAACCTGTATACATTCAACAAAACTACTACGACAACTTACTCGATAGGGTGAGTTGTTTTTAGTGTAGTTGGTAACGTTGGCTAACAAAAGAATAGGCTAGGCACAAACGGGTTTAAAAAAAGGACCAAGACAAAAGGGTAGAACGAAACCAATATGGCTATGTGAGGTTCATTGTTATGCAAGCTTTATTGCCTTCAAAATATGTACACAATCATTTCTACAGTATTGAGGAATAAGCGCAACACTTATGCGTTTTGACATGACACACCACGTAAGGATACCTACTCACACATCCTAAACGGGACCGGTTTGTTGGATCGGCGATAAGGAGGCTCTAACCTCACATTTGAGTAGTTATGTCGATCCTAGGTCAAGTATCGAGCCTAATAAGGTCTCACAACGTGGTTACAACTTGGTCATTAAGCTAGACTTCGGAGTCTTTGCAAGCAAAAACTCTAACGTACGTCATCAAAAGGTACAATCTATCAAAAGGGAAATGACATGGGCAAAAAGGTTATCATCATTGTCGACATGGATCCTCCACATTTAGACCTTCAATGCAAGATTTACAAACAAAATGCAAGTGTATGAAATGCAACTAACACATATTAACAAACTACGTGAATGCAAACGTGACCACGTATATACATATCTAGTCAAAATGCATATAATTTATACTCCTAACAGCAGATCAATAACAACACGCATCATCCAAAAAGGTTCCCCAAAGGGAACACCCATATAACATATCTCATCCTCCTCCATGTCAATATATACAAAATGAAAAGGAAGGATAAAAAGAGAGAATCGGAAGAATTTTACCAAGCGTCTTCTCCGATGCAATGCGCGCGTTGCCTATCAACCAAATTAGTATAAAACAATATATATACAATGTAAACAAAGCATATTTTTGAATTTGTTTGAAATTTTCAATTTTTAAGCATTTTTCAAATTTTTAACAAATTTATAAATAAATATAAACAAATATTATCAAATATACAAAAATGGATATTTCCTCCCCACACTTATTATTTACATCGTCCTCGATGGAACAGAATGTAGGGAGAAAATAGGAAATATAAAAACATGTTTTTTTGTTTTTGAAATTTGCTTAAATTAAATAACATATTTTCGGGTTTTAAATATTTGGAAAATAAAAAAAAAACATGTTTTTGATTTTTTGAATATTTTTGAAAGGAAAAACATATTTTTGTGATTTTTGTTCTTTTTTCAAAATAAAAACTTGTTTTTGTGTTTTTAGAATAGGAGAATTTCCTCCCCCACACTTATTTATTTACATGATTCGTTCGGAAATGAATGTGTGGAGAAAATTCGAAAGGAAAAAGCATGTTTTTGAAGTTTTGTGAGTTTTCAAATGTTTTTGTGTTTTTTTAAATACAAATGCAATGCATTATATGATATATCATATACGCTAATATTGAAATAGGATGCAACTATGATACATGAATGCAAATTGTATATGTGACAATATATTACAAATTTAAATTCTAATGCAATCCTAAATGGATGCAACTACATGATAACTAAACTAAAATATATTACAATTACACTAAATGTATGCGGAAATCGAAATATGAATGAGATGATTTGGATTGATGGGAAGTCATACTTGTGTTTTGGATTGAAATGGAGCAAGGGCAACCTCGTCACTCGGCCGCATCGGTATCCGTGTTCATCCCATATTCATCCTCGCCATACTCGGGGTTGGGAATTAGGTCATCGGCGTTGAAGGTCATGTCACCACCGCCTCCGCCCGACCCGGAGGATCCAACATCGCCGAACCATTGAGTACCTTGCCCTTCTTGTTGTGGTGGAAAGATTAGGGCAGAGTAGTAGTCTTGTTGGAGATTGAGGTCTCCATGAACCAAGCCTCCCTCATTGGCTCGGTATCCATCATCCGGCCAAAGGTGATAAGATGGTTGAGGGTTGTCTTGAGAAACGTAACCCCGTCTACAAAAATCATCGTAGATGGGGTATTGACCGGTAGTTAGATCATAATAGATCCGGTCAACTTTTCTCCCGAGGACCTCGCGCTCGCTTGCCGCAGTTTGCATTCCCAAATTCATGTTCTCCATCCATTGGATGAGATCGGGTTGAAAGGGAGCGTATTGAGGTTGAGATGATGAACCCTCACCTTTTTGGAAATGCTATGGGTGAGGTTGTGGAGGCGGTATGGTGAAACGGAGGGTAGAAGCGGTCTCTTGCGGGTTGTCCCGGCCATAAGTGATAGGAGGGTCATTAGGTGGTTGAGTGGGGTCCTCATTGGGTTCAATTGGGAGGAGGTAAAATTCTTGGTCGGGCTTGATGATGAATTCTTTTGCATTGGGAAGCGCAATCAAGTTCCGCTTTTGGATTTGCCAATAATCAAGACCGTTATGAGGGTTGGTCTTGATCCACTCAAGGTTCTTTGTTAGATAGGATTTGGTGAGGTAAGACTCTGTGGGAACCCAACTTATGGTGGAAAGGTCCACCGGATGGTCAAGGTTCTTTGCAATTCGGGTGATGATGTCACCCACATGAAGAGGGGCACGTTGTCCCGGAGAGTTCGATAGCTTGGCAAGGTGAAGGGCCATATGGTGAGCCACATTGATTCGGAATGAGGTGGGTTTTATGAAGAGGTATGCGCCTAAAATTTCGAGCTCATCCGTCATAACGGCCCAAGGCTCATCCCGAGCAAACACGGTGCAACCCATGAATCTAAGCCATACCCTCATAGGTGCATTGTGACAAGATGTGGCGGCCCTTTTAACACCATTTTTATCTTCAAGGCCCGATATGGCCATCCAAGTCCGGGAATAATGAAATTTTTGGGCACCTTGTGAGACGATGAATCCTCCAACCCAAATATTATAGCTAGCCGGGATAGGGAAATACAGTGGTCGCGGTTCATGAGGCGGAAATAGAGGTACGCCACCATTCTCGTTTGGCGGTGCTTTTCAAGGCGTAAGCTACTGAAGAATTCCCATGTTATCCAGGTGTAGGTTCGTTCATGGATGGTGTACATCCCCTTTATACCCAATCCTTTGAACAATTTTTCGGTCTCTTTGTCAAACCCGAGGTTTCTCATTGAAGAGCGACAAATAAATCGAGTAGGGTGGATGGGGCGATTATTAAATAAGACGAACTTAACTTTTTGTCTTTGTGTGACAAATTGGACTTTCGGGTAGTCCGTATCAGGGTTGGTGTCGGTGGCGGCCGCCTCGACAAGCTGCGCTTGAATCCACGCCAAGTCCCCTCTTGTCCTCTTGGATGCCATTTGAAAGAGTTTTTGTGAAGGGAAGAAGGAAGGTTGGTGTTGGGGTGGTGTTTAGTGGAGGTAGGAGGGAGTTTAGGTGAGGTTTAATGGGGTTTGGTGAGTTTATGTGAGATAAGGAGGGAGTAAGGTTGAAGAAGATAAAAGTGAATGAATGAGATAATGAGAGAGTCACGCGTTTTTTAGTCTGAATTGAGCTCCTGAGCCGGTCAGCGGACTGGGCGCCGATTCTTCGGCTGGGAGCCCTCTTTCAATTTCTAGAATTTTCCAATTGCTTGCAAAATGAAAAACGCTCGGTGTCGGTGGGGACACCGGATGCCGGTCCACCGACACGCACACACTCACACTTTGTTTTCCTCGGCCTTTCCTGAACATGATGCTCTCTTCCGGTGGGCTGGCTGTCGGCCTGCCAGTAGAGAGCTATTTTATCTCTTTTCTTCGTTTTTCTTTCAATGCTGGTGTCCTCTGCCGGCGAGCCGGCTGCCGGTCTACCGGCTGAGGACTTCCTTCCTTAAAAAAAATTTTGCCAAGTATGCAGCATATTGTGCCACAGCCAGTGAGCCGGCTGCCGGCAGTCACCCCCCTCACTTCAAGTCAATTTAATTTCTTCAATTTGGAATAATGCTCGGTGCCGGTGGGGGCACCGGCTGTCGGTCCACCGACAGAGATTGTTGCTCAATTTTCTTCTTTTCATCAATCATTTCAATAAAAATCAAAACCCGACTTCTTCACTTGGCCCGTAAATGCGAGTTTTCCGCTGTCATACCGACGCATCATGTCGGGAAATAGGCCAAATGAAGTATAAGCTTATGTCCCGCAATGCTCCTCCGGACTACTCAATTGTGACCTCCCATTACTCAATCCAAGTTTACACAAGTAAGTGATCCAAATGTACTCATCGACTACCTAAATGCATGCAATATTAACAAAAAAATGGTGGTTCTTATGGAACTCCACCAAACCATTTCCTTGCTTTGAGAATTTAATATCTTCCTCCTCGGGGAGCGGGTACCCGAGGTACAACACTTCTACTGTCCCCTTTTCTTGCCCATCATAGTACCTCTTCACCCAATGGCCATTCACTTTGAAATTTCCACCTTTTTCACTCCAAAGTTCGAATGCGCCATGGGGTGATATATCAACGACCTTGAAGGGTCCCGACCATCTAGAGCAGAGCTTGCCTGGGAACACCTTGACTTTAGAATTGAACAAGAGAACAAGGTCTCCCACACATACGTTCTTGTCAACAACCTTGGCATCATGCCACTTCTTCGTTTGGTCTTTGTAGATTGTAGAGCTCTCATAGGCTTCCAACCTAAGCTCTTCCAACTCATTCATTTGCAAGAATCGTATTTCACCGGCTGCATCAATGTTGAAGTTCATCTCTTTTAAGGCCCACCATGATTTATGCTCCAATTTAACGGGCAAATGACACACCTTGCCATAAACAAGTTTATATGGCGTTGTGCCAAGAGGCGTCTTAAATGCCGTTCTCAAAGCCCATAGGACATCCGAGAGCTTTTGTGACCAATCTTTCCGACTTTTGTTTGTCACCTTTTACAATATGGCCTTGACTTGGCGGTTAGATACCTCCACTTGTTTGTGGATGGTAGGCAAAGGCAGTCTTCCGGAAGTGAGAACCACCGTCACTAATCACAACTCGTGGGGTTCTTAATCTAGGAAAGATGGTTCCCTTGAACAACTTCTTTACTACTTTAGAATCGTTAGTTGGTGATGAAAACGCTTCTATCCACTTTGAAACATAATTGACAACCACTAAGATGTATTCATTCCCACATGAGTTAGGGAATGAGGCCCATGAAGTCGAGACCCCAACAATCGAATAGCTCAATTTCAAGGATGTTGGTGAATGGCCTTTCATTTCTTTTGCCAATATTTCCCGTTCGTTGGCAAACATCACACGATTTCACTAAGTAGTGAATGTCTTTGAACATGGAGGGCCAATAGAAACCGCTTTGTAGCACCTTGGCAATTGTTCGTGAAGTAGCCAAGTGTCCACCATAGGCCAAGTTATGGAGCCTATCAATGATTTCCATTCCCTCTTCTCTTGATAAACATCTTCTAAACATCTCATCCTCACACTTTCGGAACAAATGGGGATCGTCCCAAAAGTATCTCTTGGCATCATGTTTCAACTTCCTTCTTTCTCTTGGATCAAGCTCTTCCGGGATAAACCCACTAACCACATAGTTCGCCAAGTCGGCGAACCATGGTAATTTGATGCTTACTTCCATAAGACTATCTTCTCTTAGCCACTCGTTAATTAAGCCACTCTCATCTTGAATCCTATGATCTTCAATAGTAAGCCTTGACAAATGATCGGCCATGACATTTTCGGACCCCGCCTTATATCTAATCTTGAGATCAAACTCTTCGAGTAGAAGGACCCATCTCAAGAGTCGTGGCTTAGCATCTTTGTTCACTCTTAGTTGTCGCAAGGCGGTGTGGTCGGTGTAAACCACCACCTTGGACCCAACTAGGTATGGCTGGAACTTTTAAATAGCATAAACTATGGCAAACATCTCCTTCTCGGTTGTTGATTATTTGCATTGTGCCTGATCAAGTGTTTTACTAAAGTATTAAATCACATGATGCTTCTTGTCGGTCTTTGGCCAAAGACCGTTCCCACGGCATAGTCTGAGGCATCACACATGAATTCAAATGGAAGGCTCCAAACCGGTGCCTAGATGATGCGAGCCGTCACTAGAGCTTCCTTCAACCTAAGAAAGGACTCAAGGCAAAGTTCATTAAAATAAAACGGGACATCCTTGAGGAGAAGGGAGGTTAACGATTTTGCAATCTTTGAAAAATCTTTGATAAACCGCCTATAAAAGCTGGCGTGGCCGAGAAAGATCCTCACTCCCTTCACATTTAAAGGAGGTGATAAGTTTTCTACGACCGCAACTTTGGCACCATCAACCTCTTTGCCCCTCTTGGATATGATGTGACCGAGCAGAATTCCTTCCTCTACCATGAAATGACATTTTTCCCAATTAAGGACTAAATTGTTCTCTTCACATCTCCTCAAAACATTAGACAAGTTCATTAAACCATGATCAAATGATTCTCCATAGACACTAAAGTCATCCATGAAGATTTTCATGATTTTTTCAAGAAAATCGGCAAAGATAGCCATCATGATCCTTTGGAAGGTGCCGTGTGCATTGCACAACCCGAATGGCATACGCCGATAAGCATACACTCCGATGGGGCATGTAAAGGTTGTTTTCTCTTGGTCTTCTGGGCGGATAGGAATTTGAAAGAACCCGGAATACCCATCGAGAAAACAATAATAGGCGTGCCCCGCAAGTCTTTTTAACATTTGATCAATAAAAGGGATGGGGAAGTGGTCTTTGAGGGTGGCGGCATTTAGTTTACGATAATCAATGCACATCCGCCACCCGGTCACCGAATGAGTAGGCACGTGAGTCCCATCCTCTTGCTCCACCACGGTCACCCCACCTTTCTTCAGGACCAAATGGACGGGACTCACCCACTTAATATCGGTGATTTGGTAGATTATCCCCGCTTCAAGCAATTTTAACACCTCATTCTTTACAACCTCGGCCATTTTCGGGTTTAATCTCCTTTGACCTTCAACTTTGGCTTGACTACCTTCCTCTAGATTGATCCGATTCATTTACAAGTAAGGACCCAATCCCTTGATATCTTCAATGCTATACCCTAGTGAGCTCTTATGGGTTCTTACAACTTTCAAAAGCTTTTGTTCTTGAGCCTCACTAAGTTTAGCGTTGAGTATCATGGAAATAAGTCTCTCCCTCACCAAGAAATGCATACTTGAGTGAGGGAGGTAAAGGCTTAAGTTCTACCTTGGGAGGGAGCAATCCCTCCACTTTCTTCAAGAGATCTTCATCAACTTCATGCTCTTCATCCATTTCTTCATCATGAATGGCAATTTGGTACACTTTTTCCTTTTCTGATTCTTCCCTAGTCACTTCCTCAATTACTTCATCAATGATTTCTAACGTGCATTATTGGTCAAGCTTTGGTCCTTTCACAAGATTAGGGAGGTTAAACTCGACTTTATCGCCCTCTATTCGAAAGGTAAGCCACCCATCTCTTACGTAAATCAAAACTCCTCCGGTAGCCAAGAATGGCCTACCGGGAATGATGGGGGTGTGACTATCCTCGGAAATATCTAGGACAACAAAGTCGTCGGGAATCAAATATTTTCCAACCTTGACGGGTACATCCTCAAGTACCCCTAAGGGGAGTTTGACGGACCTATCTGCCAATTGGAGAGTCGTGTTTGTTGAAAACAAATCACAAATACCAATTTTCTTAACAACTTTCAAAGGAAGGACACTTACACTTGCCCCTAAATCACATAGAGCTCTAGATATTGGAACACCGCCAACTACAAAAGCTATGGAGAAGCTCCCCGGGTCACCAAGCTTATATGGCATTTTGTTTAGAAGTAGAGCACTACACTCTTCTTCCATGGACATCATTTGTTGGTCGCTCAAGGTCCTCTTCTTGGTCAAGATATCCTTCAAAAACTTGGTGTTGGTTGGCATGTTCAATATTACCTCGGTAAAGAGTAGAGTCACTTCAAGTTTTTCCAACATTTTGCAAAATTTTGTGTACTTGAAGTTTTCTCTAGACTTTAAAGCTCTAGTGGGATAGGGAATGTTGTTAACAAGTTGAGAGTTAGATGATACCTTGGGAGAAGTTGGCATGTTTGTTACCTTAGTGGAGAGTTGTAAAAGCACTTCCTCGGTAGCCTCTTCACCCACCTAACTCTCAACTTGTTGGTCGAATATAAAGTCAACCAAGGAAAGGACGAAAATGCAATCGTAGGGAAAAGATCATCCTCTACACAACGCCATGCAAAACCCTAACCACTCTTAGACATTAACACAACCCTTGGTAGGACGACTAGCTAGGTACGTCCTAGCCTAAGACCTGGATCCAGACTCTCGGAAGGTAAAGCCCCTCCCGATTCGACATGCGVTAAAATGGTCCGCATCCAAGACTCGACAATCATAAATCGAGTACCCTTGTTTCTAAACTTGCGAATATGGTGGAATATCTAAGGTAGAAGTCAAGCATAGAGGTAGGTCAAATGGCAATCCTTATGGATACGACTCAAACAAACCTTGCATAAGATAGCTCATACATGAACATTATATGACACCTCATGTGAATAAAGCATAAACAATTCATACTTTCATCATTCGCAAAACATATAAGTGAATAGGAAAAGAAATAGGGAATCAGAGGCTCCCAGCCGGCCAACCGGCCAGTGCCTCAGCTCAACAATGAAAATTGAAAATTCACATCAGAGTCCTCCCAGCTGGCCAGGGCACCGGCTGGAAGAATACCCAACTAACCAATTTCCAAAAATTGAAACAGAGAATTCTCAGCCGGCCTGTGGACCGGCAGCCGGCCCACCGGCTGGGAATACCCGACAAAACCAAAAATAAAACCAAACTTATAAACTCCCCATCCAGCCTGTGGACCGGCAGCCGACCCACCGGCTGGGACACACCCAACATTAAAATTCACAACAAAGTTACAGGGACTCCCCAGCCGGTCTGTGGCACCGGTAGCCAGCCCACCGGCTGGGAAACACCCCACACATAAAATTCAAAATTTTGAAGCAGAAGTCCCCAACCGGCCAGTGGACCGGCGACCGGCCCACCGGCTAGGACGACCTAAACACGAAAATCAACATTGAACATTACAACATGATTTCCTCTTGGATTTCTAGCATACTCGATCATGAGACGGAAAACACGTATGAAGCGTAAAAACAGTATGATATGCATTCTAGACATCCAATACAACTTTATATCCAACAATTTCCATACAATAACTCAATGACATGTTAAAACATAACAACAAGTATGAATAACATGACTTACACATAAAATTCACCCATGAACATGCTCATGTAACTAAAACAATAGAGAGCATTCTCAAACACTCATAAGACGGTCTCACACACTCATAAAACGGTCTCACACACAACTAATCTCAACTATAAGCATATGAAACATGTAAAGCATGTAACTTTATGAACTTTAAACATGTAAACACCAATTCTAACACAATTAGGCACATAAATTGAGTGTAATGTCGAGTAACCTATCACCGTTACCTTGATWGCACTTCAATATTCGAGTGAGTCGTCCACCACAAAGCTATCATCTTCCAGGTCTTCTAAACTTTCACCTAAACACAAAATTGAAGGATTAAATGAAGAATTCATCCTAAAAGGAGAGGTTAGGGTTTCAAATTTCAAGAGAAAGGGATAAAAAGGTTGTCTTTCTTACTTACAAAGATGAAGGACGAGAAAAGGAGAAGAATGGCGCGAAAATCGACTTATGTGGTTGAGAATTGAGGGAGTTATGGTGATTTGAAGCTTGAGGAAATATGAGTAGTAAAAATGGTGAAGTTGTAATGTGTGTGTGTGCTGAGAAATTAAGGGAAGGAGAAGGGTTATGAGGGTTTTTGAGTGGAAAATGGTAGTATATGGTCCATTAACATGTCTAGGCCCA
>VHZZ01005178.1:25396-37924 GCA_009801015.1 Silene noctiflora
TCATAAACCGCCTCCCGTGGATTCAACCCCTACATACTACATTTCTTGTGTTGTACCGCTAGGGTATTTTTGCATAGGTTAGCGACGACCTATCAGTTTACCATGTGATGAACTACTTGTTGTTATTATAGTGTTTGATGTCAGTTATCAATGCATTTCCCTATATTCATTGGTGTGTATGCCCCATACGCTTTCGTGATTTCATTTAAGTTATTCTTTCTCATTCTCTACTTGATATTATGCTTATTTTGATGTAATGTGGTTGAGAGAACATTGAGTTACTCCCCACTGACTGTAGCGTTTATTTGACTTTTACATTTCGTAGTTTAGACTCACCCTTTTAAAACATGTTATTCGTGGGATATCTTTTCCCCATTTCTTCTACTTCGGTTTGTAAAACTTAAGTTTACTCTTTTGTACCCGTTTGATTATGTTTAGTGGTACTTTGCGTTAAACTTTAAAAAGTTTTAAAAATCCCGCATTTTTCCGCTGCATTTCACTAAATATGTTTATGATATATCGCGGGGTGTCACATTAACACCCCTACTTGTTCTTGTGTCGGCATACATGGCTAACTGGAAAATACGGAAAACGACATGCAAGGTGAAGGATATTGCCATATCGGCATATCGCATATAATAGAATCAGAGGATCCTCCCATTTCGCTTTTTAATTTTGTAACGAGTTTTTGTACCCGTGAAATCACGGGTGCGTTTGAAATTAATTGTTTAAGTTTACGCATAACTTTAAATTGGTATAAAATATGTTTGACATTTTTTTTTGTTAACACAACACTCAAGAATATATCACTTGAATTATATAATTCATGTAGTTTGGTAAGAACCATAACAACATTTTAATATCTATTTTTAAATAAATTAAGATATTATATGGGTTAATAGATTTTAAACCGGATGAATGTGATATGGAATTACTTAATTGGACATTGAGTATTGTAATACAAAATTAACTGTGTTAATTGAATAGGCGATAGGTCTATGACTCATTTTCATCATTGACCAATATTTTTACTTTTTATTTGTTTTTCATATATTTTCATTATTAACCGTGTCAATTACACGTGGAAACCACTTATCATAGCCCGTGATTCTTTTTTGCATTAATTTGTTTTATTTCATTGCAACATAATTTTTGTTGTTTCATTGTATAACACAATTTAGAAAAGTATCATTGGTGCTCTTTATATTATCCTTGTACTTTGATATTTTAATTTACTACGCTATATAATATTTGAAGTATATTTCATGAAAAAAATATGTTATCTTATTTTTCAAGCTCTTTTTATATATAACAAATTCATTGAAATTAACGTGTACAATTATACAACATAATATTGCATAAATAAATTAATATGATGTTGTAACGATAAAATGGTAAAAGCTTATTTATGTTTTCAATTTATATGCACGTACAATTTTACACGGGTCCTAATTAGTAAGAAAGGATAACATTTATAAATGAAGTAAAAATTATTGTGATGGAATGTTATTTTTTTTATTTTTTTTTTGCGAGTTACTTTGATGTTTAATTGTTGTTTAAGTCGTTCAATTTACTTTACAGTTAAAAAAACAAACTTTAATGTTTGTGCTGTTCTAGTTTGTATTTAATGCTACGAATTGCTTAAACTTTACCTTTTTCTTTTTAAAATAACATGATAAAATTATTTTAAGAGAGTGAATGATGTTATGTAATACTTTTTTTTTCTTTATTGCTTTTTTTTTCTCTCTTGCTAATAAACGACATAGTGATGTGGATGTTGATTGTGTAGATAGTTCTTTTTTTTTTTGATAAGGTAAGGAAACTAAATTGATCCTCGGAGATAAGACCAACCTATTTCATCCTTTCGGATGATAGAGGTGAGTTGAAGCCACCAGCTTTCATACCACCTCGAAAGAAAAGGACAAGAATGTCCAACCGAAGCCATAATGTCGGCAACTTTATTAGCCTCACGGAAGCATTGTTTAACTATTACTTCATCGAAAAAAAATAAGATCTAAATTCACATCTTTAATAATACTTGAAATTTTCCATGAATTTGACAAACATTTCGAATAGAGTTAATAGCACAAAGATTATCGCCTTCAATAATAAGCTTCGAAATTCCTAATGATTTAGCTGCTAGTACGCCTTCTTTTAAAGCAAGAGCTTCTGCAACGAGAATGCTATTAAAACCACATGCTTTAGCTCCTAAGAAGATTACCTTACCATTATGGTCTCTTATAAAGTAACCCACATAAGCTTTATTGTCAACTAACTTAGATCCATCGAAATTTAATTTAAGAAAAATCTTTTGGAGGTTTATCCCAAGTAATTTCGTCATTATCTTTCACATGATTTGTAACCGACTTTTCTATATCAGGATTATTGAAATCTTTAAACTTAGTCTCATTCCAAGTTTCAATATCATTCTTACAAAAAAGCGTAAGCTTACTAACATTCACACTAACATTATTAAAGATAAAGTCATTTCGAAAAAACCAAGCATTCCACCAAATAAAAATAATTTTAATGAAATCAGTTCTTAAAAAGTCTTTTAATACGTTGAGTTTTACTATAAAGTTTTGACTTGAAACGACAATACTTGTTGCAGAAAAGTCACTAAATCTGTAAATACCCAAATCTTCAATAATTGAAGTAATGAATGGGCATTTGAAAAGGAAATGATCTAAATCCTCATTATGACGATTACACAAAACACAATGTGTTGGGACATCAATATGGCTTTTAATAAGTTTACTTTTAGTAGGTAATCCATCAATACAAGCTTTCCAGGGAAAAAACTTTAACTTTGGAGGAATATTTAATTTCCAAATCCAGTGAAACTCACACTTTGTAAGATTATGATCATACAACCCTTCACTTGACAATCCCCATAGTAGATTATCTGGAATCTCATTACGAAGTATAGGAATATCAGTAATGAGGTTAATAATGTCGGAATTGACTATTGTAGATAACTTAATAACATCCCACTCCTTACAAGGAGTAATAAAATCTTTAACCAAAATATTTGGCTCATGAATAAATTGGGCATCGATAAAACTACTGATAGGATACGGAAAAACCCAATTATCAGACCAAAATCTAATGTTGTTACCGTTGCCAACTTGTCATCTTAAACCCTTTCTAAAAAGATTTTGAAGGGTCATGAGTTTACGCCATTGCCAAGAACTATTAGAAGTCGGCTTATGGTCAAAAAGCGAACAATTTCTCAAATATTTTTTAGTTACTACCTTGACCCATATGTTCTCTTTTTCGGTGAGAATTTTCCACAAAAGTTTCATCTGTAAAGCTTTGTTAGCGGCTTCAAATGTTGATGTGGCATGAGAATGGAGGGTTGGTTTGTTTTTTTATTATTATATATAGATATAGATTTGTGCACGGCTATCAATCCAAAACGAGCAGCCATGACTTCTCCTATGTAATTGCAATATCCCTTTTGTGGTATTATCATTATGTCTCCAGTGCTGTCAAGAGTAGCCATCCCAAAACCTCTACTTTTGACTACGTTAGTAGCCAACATTGACCTTTAAAAATTGGCAGGTGGTGCTTGTCAATCAATACGGTCGAGTTTTTTCGCGTGCAAAAGCTCTGGTTGATAGTACCTTAAGAGTTGGTCGCCTTGTTTACAACCTAAACAAAATCAAGGTCTTTTTTTCTCTCTCAAAAACCCACTTGTTTCTTGCTTTCCATATATCTCGATTGAAAGCTAACCTCACAGTATCCCGATTTTCATCCATTACCCATTATGTCAAACACATTCCCCTGTAAACAATGAAAAGTTGACCAAAGAGGAGATGACTACCATATCAAATAGGCATAAGCCCAACCAAATAGTAAAGATCCCTTCCCGCTATTGTAGTATTGTTAACCATTACGTACTAATATACAGAATTATGCCTGTAATGTTTACAAGTGTTTGCATCATTTCTCATTACAGGAGAAGCAACCCAATACTCTAATTTCAAGTTTCTGATGTCATTGCTATGGTTCCGTCATGGCTGGCGCCAAAGGAATTGCTTCTTCGCTATTTCCTGTGATGTCAAGAAAGGGCGGCTTTCCCGCCCCATAATAAAAGAACGCCATAATTTTTGACAGTTCATCGGCCGATTTGATAGCTGTCAAGCAAGGACCCACAGTTTAAATACATAGCAACAAGGAATGAAAAGAGGAAGATTCGTAGTTAATAAATCTTGGCATTGACAAGATGAAACACTAAGATTTTTTACCTTTTTCACGATATAATATCTTTCCCGCCTTCGTGAAGATGAGTTCAGGAAAAATGGACACCTTCAAAGCAGTAGCCAAATCATCGTCGACAACAGCATCGATGGCCACACACTGCAATAAGTCATGGTTTTCTGTCAGTTCAGTGTAAACGAAGGTCATTTTAATCACAGAAGAGAAGCTTTTAGAAAGACTGGCAGAAGATTCACAAACCCGAGGAGAAGGTAGCTTGCAGTTCCATATTATATTCACAGCTTTCTCCAATTCATCTCGACAACGTTCATTTTCTTTTGGTCTGAATGATACAATGGCATCCAACAAGAAATTAACAGAGATAAGTTAAGAGCATAGACAGAGAATAATTCCATCTATTCCAAAAAGAACGATGCCAATTGACTTCAGTTATCAAGACTATCGTTTCCTTAGTTCAAGATCAAGGATAAATAACTATTTAGGAACATTTAGAATCATTGAAAAACACGACTGCTGTAATGAGAACATAGGCTAACCGTTTGAAACTTTACAAGAAACCTGTTCTGATAAAAATTAATTACCAACAAGAAGAAGATTATGCTACGACATGGTAAAGAGGTTAACTAGCAAATTGTCTCATGATATTAAATCTTGATTGGAGACATGATCTCATAATTGATCATTGAGGCCTGATCTCGTTCGTTGCACCATGACTGCGAATGAGACTGCAACTTGCCATCCTAATAACATTCAAGACCTTGTTAAATCGATCACAATGGGGCATTGAAGCACTGAATCGATACCATAAGTGACTTTATGTTCCAAGTAGTGAACTACAGTAACCTTTATAGAATTCACATAGGAGGTTCAATGAAGTTGACACAATTAATCAAAAATCATTACTGGTATACACCAATAAAACCTTGAGTGCATGATTAATACGTTTTTCAAATGTACTTGAAATGAATTCACACCCATTAAGCAACAACCAAGATGACAGCAGATATAGAGGTAACAAGCTGATGTTTATACGGCGCACACAAAACAGCAATGAGAAGAGTGTGGTGAAGCGGAAATGGGATATGTTTAGTTCCGAAAGTAAAGCTTGTTGAAGTGATCCCATTGTATGTAGCATAAAGACAGGAAGCTAACCTTTTATAACGGTTGTGCACCAAAACAATAAGAGGACTAATATCCTTGAACACGATTTCCTCCCACTTTGAAGATTTGATATCTACAATAGGCCGAATATAATTATCATCTTGCCACACAATCTGTTTATCACCCTCATCATCATCATCATCATCATTAGTTTCCTTTTTAGCATTTTTGATGGTAATTTTATCAAAAAATTGGTCCATATTGAAGCCTCGTCCATCAGCATCTTCAGGCCAATCAGGATCTTCGTCTTCAACAACAAGCGGATACTCAGCTAAAAGCTTATCCATCCTTTTACGCTTCTCCTCAGGGTCCAACTCTTGTTGAACATCCGGACACTTATCAATAACTTCCCGTATCTTTTTCCTCCATTCACTCCTCTCTACTTGATCCATCAAATCATAGTCATCATCAATTCGCACTTTTCGGGTATTCCCAGCACAAGCATTCCTCCATTTTTTCAAATTACGACCTTTTTCACAAAACATTATACAACATAATAATATCAGTAAAGATACCATCTTGTAGATAGAAGTCATAAATAAATGCATAAAAAAATGAGTCGTAAATACATACTTGATTTAATTGGAATAAAAGCAAATTGTTGCAGGTTGGTTGTTGTTTTTTGGTATACTGAAGGTGAGCATAAGCCTTGGAATAGTGGCAAACATGATGCAGCCATCCTACAGACATTTTTCCATAGCATAAATAGCCTTGCTCTACTAGCTAAACTTTGATTCATAAATACACGCAATTAACAAGTCTAAGTCTGTGGTTAAGACGGAGTTACTGTAGATAATTAGACCAATAAAATAAAATAAATAAACAAACACAATTAACAACACATGAAATTTAAATAGAAACTTACTACTAGGAATTAGGCAGTGAGATTTGGGCAAGTATTTAGTGCTGTTGGCTTGTTTCTACTTTGTAGTGGTGAAGCCTGAAGAAGACGGGTGAGATGATGGGGTTAGCGGACTTCACCGACTCTTGTACGCTCTAGTATGTTTGGTAGACCTGTAAAAACTCGACCCGACCCGAAAACTCGATCCGTCCGACCCGTTTTTTAGGGTTACAAACTCGGTTTTTTTTACCCGTGACTCGTTTGACCTGAACCCAAAATGACACGACCCGTACCTGACCTGATTCGTATTCGACCCGACCCGTATTCTAACCCGACTCATATGACCCGATCCGGGACCCAACCCACCCGACCCGTTTAACAGGTCTAATGTTTGGGCCTTGCGGTTTGGGAGTTGTCTCAATTCTCAACTCAAACCATGCTACAGGGCTTAAATTAATTAGGAGCCATCTTAAAATTCTTAATGCTTCCCTTTCACCGCTTTATTTCTAAATATACGGAGTAGCAAGTAAAAATAATGAACTATTCATTTGGCATAAGTAGACCTAGCAAAAGTAACCCGAGTCGATTGACCCGATCCGAAAAGGCTGACCCGAGACCCGAAATGACACGAACTACATCACCCGAATGTGACCCGAAAACCCGAACAGACCCGACCCAACTCGAACATGACCCAAACTCTTGACCCGTAACTGACTCAACCCGAAAATGACCCTGTTCTGAAACCACCCAACCCGAAAATGACCCGACAAAACATAACTCTAATTGAACCGAAAAGACTTGAAATGACTTTTTCTCTCTTATTCATTAACCCAAAAATGACCCGACCCAAAATAACCTGACCCGGTCACCCGAAACTGACCCGACGAACAAACCCGAAATAGACCCGAAACCCGAAATGACTCCGCGACCCGAATTAACCTGAAATCAATAAAAGATCCGAACTGATCCGACCCGAACTGGCCCGACCCAAACCCGACCCGTTGACCCGATTTGCCAGGTCTAGGCATAAAGATCCTTTCCATTTTTTTTCCTCTCCATTTCCTCTCTAAAATTCATATAATAATAGTGTACATTCTACATTTATTTTCTCTTTATTTTCATGCATCAAATTGGAGTCATTGGATGAAGCTAAATTACGATCCGATCCGTTGAAAAGAAATGGACAATCCATTTCTTTTAGGAAATGGAGAGAACTTTGACTCATTCATTTGTCACATGACACTTTGACATAGTATAGTAGATGTTATAAATGGGAAAACTATTCGACCAAAATAAATAAATGGAAAAACTATATAGCTAAGCGTACATTTGTCTATGATGAGAAGATTTAAGAATACCATCTTTATACATAAAATTCAATTACGTTCTTGTAGATCCGTAAATAACAATATTTAAGGTAAACCAAAGTACATTATGGTAAACCAAAGATTATCATCTTTTGTCACATGACACTTTGGCGTAGCAAATACCATGCTTCTTGTCCCTAAACTTGACATACTTTTTGTCTCCTTCTAGATGCCTTCAAAAAGCATTCAGGATCGACTACATAAACACAATTAACATAGACAGTTTATCTCTCCCTCGAATTAACATAATTATAACCACTAATCAACGAATATAGTTGCACATTTTTGTTGTTACATACGTTTTTCATGTCATAGCGCACACACCCTCTCTATTCTATTACTCAATTTAGAACTACATATTAGTTAAACGCTGAATTTTAATGTTGAATTTAGGTTACATGTCACGCAATTTCTAACAATGTTTCGTCGTAATTGTTAGAGAAACTGTAACGTAAATTATTAGATACAAATACTTCCTCATGCTTTGTAACAAATTAGCAAAACCCATGTAACTACTTGTACGTCCTCCTCATTTTTTCGATTGTTATTTTTCCTCCTTTTAAATAATTTTTCTTTAGGTAGTTATAAAATCAATACACTTTAAAATTTTAGCGGTCAAGCAGACAACCAATTTCAAAGATTTCTGAAAGAACTATTTTTTTTCAATTTATTGTTAAAGAATAAACATGGTACATCAATTCTTTTAAATAAAATGTCCCCTTAAACTTCTGCATAATCGAATAATTACATGACTTAGGCTCACAACCTCTACTCGGCTATTTACAAGTAGAAAATTCTATCATGGAAGGAGAAAGATTTTTGTAAATGATTTGTTACAAATGCTTACGTCTATAAGTTCATAACAAATCAGTAGTAGTTGTATTATTGTCTTTCTTTTCCCCCCTCCCATGTCCCATTCTCCACTTAATCATATCTTCAGTTTGAGTATATTTTATCATTCCGTTTCTTCTTCTTCTTCTTCTTCTTCTTGTTCTTCTCCTGCTCTCCCTATTTCCCTCTATCATTCCCTTCTGCCACTGTCGCTTGCTCCTTCCCATCTCCTTCTCCATTTTCCCTTCCCACCTTCCCATGTCGCTACCTCTTTCCCATTCTCCTCCTACCCAAGTTTTCTTCGTACTTATTATGGAAAATCGATTAATAAAACTGCATACTGTATCTTTTCCCTTCAATTCTTGTCATTCGCCTTTATCTTATTCCCCCGTCACAGCTTTTTCCCCCCTTTTACTCTTTATCCCATTTTATGTTCCACTTCGCTTTCTCCTTCCACCCCCTCTCCTCCCCCTATTTCCCTATACCCTTCCCCTTCCCCTCCGCACCATCCCCATTTCTTTTCTCTCGGCACCTTCCAATCAGTTATCACCTATTTTATTTCTCTTTCTCCCATTCCCCTCGTCGTCGTCTCACCCCCTCATACAAAATAAACCACTATGTAAACTACATAATCTTAATTAACCATATATCCTCTTGAAAACGCATCGACTTTTGCAGCCTGTTCCGCTCTGAGATATAGTTGCAAAATGAGAACTGTTAGCTAAACGAGGATTCCTAATACGTCTTTTGATACATACTCCCTCTTGGGAACGCTTCTGTACTAGATTGTGTAAGAATTTTTTTCACTTAATATTTGTCAATATAAAGATTGTAAAATAACATTTGTAAATACTATTTGTCGTTACACGTCGTATTCTGACAAGCACGGATTGAAATACTCGGCATTTTGAAATTTAATCTTGATTGGTGTGTATACCGTGCCCTTGAATTTTCAATCTGACCCTAATGTGTCGTGCATATGACTCGAATGTGACTCGAACTTGATGTTTGCATGTTGACATAATTGACTCGACCTGAGACAAAAGCTTACCGACAGATAGACTCGCAAATGTGCTGGTTCTAATGGCTGACACGCGGTTTAGACTAGACACGGGTAGAAGGTATCATAATCTCCCTAATCAAAGTCTTTGTCGAAATGTGGGCCCACTATCGATTTGAACATCTTTTCAAACATCGTTAGATAAAGCTCATTCTGAGACTTGGCAATTACCCGTCTAAATCTAGATTTCTCATCTTAGCCTAAAACGAGTGCTAAAACTGACTCAAATAAAGGTGGGTTCATTTGGACTTGGCTAAGATCCATAAGAAACCAAAAAGATGAAAACTTGGATGATGGGTGGTTAAATCCCTTATTCCAAAGGACTGTCTACGTATTCGCGTGGAACGAAATCAAATCCGACATAGTTTGATCGTCGGTGGATAAAACTGCATTGTTTTTCGTGTGTACACAATCGAAGGTTTCACCTGGGGTATCATATCGTATCCCATTCTAGCCTGTAAGGTACCGTTAAATCTTGTGTCTCGGGTTAGGTGTAAAAGGCTTGGATCCTTTGGGATGTGGAGCTTGGTAATAACAAGTTTGAATGGTTAACTATCATTATGAAGGTTTGTTTTGTGGTGATGAGGCCAAGGGATTTGGCTGCCGATTCGGTTGGAAAGGTCTCTCGAGTTTGATGGAACCCGAGTGCAAATGGGTTAGGAAAACGATGTGGGTTCAAATTTTCATGTTTGGACCCTAAAGTCTTGGGTGTTACGACACAAGCCGAATGATTCTCAAAATTTCCGACTATTTCCCCATAATTGTCTTGAGAAGGACTTAGGGGTATTGAAGGCTATTGATGGCACCATCTGATCGTCTTGGCTTCACCTTTGAATTTTGATCTTCGATCACGTGTTTTGGTGCTCAGTCTTTGCTCTAGACACTGACTGTGGGCTTTTGCCACTTCAACATTTTTTCTTTTTCCTCCTTTTTTTCTTCTCTTTTTCTTTTTTCTTTTTCTTTTTTCCTTTTTCTTCGTCTTTTCATTTTTTTTTCTTTTTCATTTTTTTCATTTTTTCTCTTTTCCCTTTTGAAAATGGTCTTCTACTCATTCTCCTAATCACAGTAGAATTCACACTTGAAAAATATAGGCTTCACCAATTGATTTGGGTCAGAACTAACTGGTCGGTCTTTTCTCATTCTGAGATGGGTTGATGTTGTGGGGAATGGCTTGCCTTCCGTCATTGATATGGGAAACAAGAAGCTATTCAGGGTTCGTCATAAGATCACCTAAGAGCTTGTCTTAAGCACTGCTTCTGATGGAGGTTTTTCTACCGTCGGGCATAGAATAGGTAAGGGTAACAAACACAAGATCTTAGTATACCCTACCATTTACAACGGGATATAATCTTACCCAAAGTGAGGCCTTCGAGTGTGTTGTGCATTCTGAATTGATTTGGTTTGATGACTGAAATGAAAGTGAAAACGGGATCAATTTCATTGATACGAAAAAGAAGTTTGACACTGGTGTTGTCGTCAAACCACCAAACAATATTTATAATGTCAAAGAACTAGCTAGCAAGTAGTAAGTCGAGGTCGATTCATGAGGACGACGTGTTTTGGGTTCTAAGTCTATTTATCTCAATTTATGCAAGTGTCACAATTTGGGTTGAGTTTGTGTTCTAAACTACTATAAAGGAATGTAAACAAATGAAATAACAGGGCAAGTAAATAAAGATGTAAGAAAATGATTAAAAGCACTAGGGTGTCATGAGTTCATGAGGGAATCATGGTACAATCACAGTAATGAGTCAAACAAACAATCATAGTTGTGTTGGGATCGAGTTGATTTATGTCTTACAATCCCTAGAGAGACTTAGGTCTCGGAGCCGAGTTGGTTTATAGCTTACGACACCTAAAAAGACTTGGTTCCCCCTATTCAACTATATGCATGGTCTAACTATTCTTGAGTTAGACCATGACTTACAAGTTTTGTTAAAAAGATAGAGAATCATGCTAGGTTGTCAATCAAGTATTTCATCAAACATAACATGTGCATAAGTTGAAAACACAACATACAATCACTCATATGAACTAATTAAGCATAGATCTAACCCATGATTACTCCTCTAATCCCCCACTAACCCTAGCTAGAAGACTACTCACACATCATCATGGTAAACATGTCATAATGGTGTCAAACATCTTAACAAGTATAAAATGGTGAACAAGTAAAGGAAAAAACAAAAGATTAATGAAAGATAAGAGATGTACTAACTTGAAAAGTAGAGATGAACATAAATAAATGAGAATACTTGAATAAAGATGAATACTTGTCACTTAGTCTTCAAACACATACCCAAGAGATCCAAATGTAAACTATTGAAAATGTAAAGAAAAATTGTTGAAAGATTAAAGTGCTTTGTTGAAGGATTAAAGACTAATCTACTCCTAATCTAAAAGAGTATTCTAATATAAGGACTTAATATAATCTAAGGAGGCATAACCCTCAAATTATTACCAAGAGGGCATAAATAGTAGCTACAAGATTAGGGTTGACCAAGGGCTTAAATGACGATTAGGCCCATTAAGAAAGTGCAAAGCCTTGCTAGAGCCAGATTAGGTCGCGCGAGTCCTCTTCTTGCGTAGAGAATCCTGTCTTCTGGCTCGCTCGAGCTGGGCAGAGCTTGCTCGAGCTGAAAGTCAACTCGCTCGAGATGGCGCGTAGTTATGTTATTTGAGCTCAGATTGTAAAACGGGTGTCATTTCCTCATCCGGACTTCTATTCGAGTGATTCAAAAGCCTAGACAACTTGATTTTTTGACGTCGTTCCTGAAGGAAATCTTGACTCTCAAGATGAAACATATCCAGAATATGTAAATATTAAATTTAGTCATAAAATTTAATTGGATCTTATGCATGCAAACTAAATACAAGAATAAGGAGAAAACCTTTTCTTACATTGAGTGTTTTGGAATAATGGGCACTAGTAAGATCTCCTTCTTACTAGTTCTTGAGCTTTCCAACAATGGATGAACAAATATCCAAGTATAGGATCTCTCCCAAGAGATTATACCCAAGATAACACTCCTAAAGGTTCTAATTAT
>VHZZ01005179.1:16783-29144 GCA_009801015.1 Silene noctiflora
TAGTGAAGAATTGAAAAGAGAACAACAATGGTGAATGAGGGTTTGTTTGTGCTGAAAAATGAATGTAGAAGATGAAGAAATGAGGGTTTATGAGGTAGTATGGGAGGAATTAGTCCCATTAAGTGACTTATGCCCATAGATGCTCAATTTGAGTCGGCTTAAGCTTAAGTTACGTCTCAATGCTACTATACACTCGAGACGGACCAGAATATTACTAATATAAATATTATACTATAAAATTCATATTTTATAAAAATAATCTTTAAAATCATAAGTAGTCTAATTAATTATCAAAATGGCTTAAAATATGTAATCGGTAAATTAAGGGCGTTACAATTGCACACTATCACAGGAGGACTGTTATAAAACCGTGCCTCCCTTTTTGAGTTCAGATAGGACGTCAGAAGCATCATCTCATGTGATTTAAGCTTACTCACATCACTCTTCCCGTACAAAAAGCATGTCATCATCCTCAAGAAAATCTTACAAGCCACATGCTGCACATCATTTATCAGCATGACACTCACGTTAGTCACAGCACCCGTCAAGTAGGATAGGTACTCACTCGCTCCGCACTCCTTTGCCACATCCAGATAATGGTCGGCAATGGGCTTCTCAATCCCCAAAGCCTCAGCAACATCCTCCATGGTCAGGTCGAAGTCACGGTTAGCAATCCCTAAAATGGCAGGTCTCTGCACCCTCGTCGTACGAGAAGGAACTCATGAATTCTAGCGTGAGGTACTCATAAGAATGTTTCCGCAATCTATACAACCCCATCAATCCCAAGGTCTCAAAGATGTGCCTCATATCTACCTCGATCACCAACTCCTCCAATATCCCCGTGTCTACACACCTGGTGGCTCGAATAGGGCGAGTCATCAACGATACAAAAACCTCTCGCTGCCTAAAGTCGGCAAACTCAACAGCCACATACTGTCCCACAGGTGGAACAGTAGAACCCTGACTACTCTGACCCCTCTCAGCCCGGTTCCTCTTGGTTGGTGGTCGGTTGACATTAGCTCTCGGCATGCTGCATTACATCGATAAAAAAACAAGGGAGAAAGGCTCAAGAACCAAAGTCCGAGTTTTATCATCAAAACAAGCAAAATTTTAAGATGGACTTTTCACTAAAATTTTCCCAAAATTGATTTCAAAACTTGGTAATACTAGCATCCTATAGACCTTTGTAGTCTTAAAAGAGGATCGAAACATAAAAGTCCAGATTTTTATAAGAACCCTAGAAAAATCCCGAATCCAATTCTACATGTTTTGGCCCAAAGAATTCAGTTTCTAGCACAAAAATCAAGAGCTAAGACAAGTTCCATTGAAGATTATCATTTATAACATAAGTCTAGGCATAGAAATCAGAACTTTCGACATTTAATTGGGGCTTTCTATAAAACATTTAAAACTTAAAGAACTGACATTACCTTACTGATTTAGGAAGAGGAATGAACGAGAAAAGTGATTAAGACGGGTGTGAGTGACAGTAGCACAAAATTTCCAAGCTTTTGTGGTGATGGAAACAGTTTGAGAGAGAGTTTGTGAGAGAGTGAAAGTAATATTGTGGCGAAAATAAGAAAGAGGAATAGGTTTTCAACAAGTGACAACGAATTTTGCGACTCGGTTTTATTTGGGGCACTCGGTCGAGTACAGACCGCACTTGGTCGAGTACAGACCGCACTCGGTCGAGTTTCCGCCACTCAGTCGAGTCCAAGGTACTCGGTCGAGTGTCCAAACTGGCATATTCAAAACAGGTTCTGCGTATTTTACGCACTCGGTCGAGTATCCTTCGCACTCGGTCGAGTATCCTTCGCACTCGGTCGAGTACGTCTTTATACTCAGTCGAGTTCCCCTAAAAGTCAATTAAAACGATTATGTCGTCCATATCACGTTCCTGCAAAAAAATTACATTGTTCGGAGTCCGAAGAGCGTCTCGGGACTCGTCACTGGTTAGTCCATTAAACCACATTCCACCAGCGAGTCATAATACATCATTCATCTTAGTATTATATCTAGGTTCGGATATCCCAAGTAAATACTACCCCTACCCCAACATCACCCTACTACTGGTACACATACACCTATCAACCTTTCTATTATCATACCACATTCATAGTACTCGTATACATATGAAACACAGCATACCAAAGTTCAAACAATTTGACAGTTATAGCACGTTCGCAACTTTACACCACCATTTGTTCACGTACCCCTATAAAATCGTTTACCATTCATACTCCATATCATAGCACTTGCTTACATATAAGATACACATAATCACATACATCAGACATGTTCGGCACATAATGCACAAGCAAACTTCAACACAACATCCCATCCCGGGTTTACTGGCTTAAGCACATTGGGGCCGGGATTCTGGAGTGAGGGCGCCTTCTCACCCAAAACCAATCATAAGGTACTCCCAACATACATACACCAGGTTCATTTTAATTGACACCCTATGTTCATTAGATTCATTGATTACAGGTTCCAAAATCATCACTCTAATACCACTTTGTAACAYCCCCACTTACCAAGGAGCCTTCTCTAGGCCTTCCCTGATAACCAAGGGTGCTACCATCTCGGTTACCCGAGGCAAGTACACATCAAGTCGACCATCTGAGAACATGTATTATTTATTATACGGCTTTACAAGAGACCGGTGAGTATAAACCTATACAAAAAGAAGGTAGACTACCACTGACAACTCTACTACATCTACTGACACCTCTACTCAGCGATCCCGCATCCCTATAGCAACATCAACACAGATAAGCATCCATCACAGCAACTACACCTGCAAGTCAGCCTGCTCACCATCCCCAAATGGATCATCACAGTTTCAAAATAACAACGAGGTCAGTCAACTGCACAACAATATAAGATAAAATGCATAATGACAATCAATAGCCAACAACCTCCATCACCCATCTCCATCGCAACCAAACTGACTAGACACCGAGGTGTGTAGCCCTGCCAGTGGGGACCGCAGCCTTACCACCAACATCCACCACCAACCACAACATATACAATAAACATATCCAGCATAAAGATCGTCACATTAACGTATAGCATTCTACAGGCAACTGAGTAAGGAAACCCTACCTGAATAGCGATCCAATCATCAATGTACACACGATCACCGAACACCGCTATCGACACCTACAACAATGATACAACCAGATTACGCACTACCATAACCCTAACCCGAGATTTACAGACAGTGACTATGACTTACCTTTACGGACGATTGAACAACTAGGTCGGGGTCAATACAACATCCATTCCCGCGTCGATCTCCTAGGTAAACGCTAGCACAGTGAGGGGTGGAAGGTAGTGGAAGGTTTATACTGATTTAGGGTTAAGAAGGAGAGAAAAGAAGAAAAGAAATTAAATGAACTGTCGACGGGTTATGACTCTGTACGTAATATATATTATTACGCTGTCAACCGCACACTCGATCGAGTACCAACATACTCGACCGAGACTGCCGCACTTGGTCAAGTGCCCCACACTCGACCGAGTGTCACACACTAGGTCAAGTCCGAGTTTGAGACAACAAGTTCCATTAAGTTAAAGGACGCGCAAGTCAACTAAGGTCAGTCAACGGGTCCTCCGATGGGACGGGTATTACACAATCTTACTCCCGTATGACTTTCACGCATCCCAAGACTCTCGTACGGGTCCCAAAATATCCGGGTATTACACTTTGTAATAATATTGCAACTGCATTAATATTGGATAATAGATGACCAAAGATACATGCTGTGGAAAAGTTTTTTTATACTTATAAATTTTACATAAATTCTCATTTGTGATGGACAAAATCTGTAACTTTGAAGAGACATGAGACAAAAGGGCAAGTGGGAAGGACAAGTGAGGAGCGGCTGTGAGAGATCTCTTTGAAGAGACCGTCACAAGCAAAACTCTCTGTTTTGCTGTAAATTTTAATTATTTTTATTTAAAGTTGCCTTATATAAGTATTGTGTAAAACGGATCTATCTAATCTAATACTATGTATATAAATCGGAAACTAGGGACTTCAATTAATAATGTAAACATTTAAAAATTCATAACACTATATGTCTATTGTATTTTTTTCGCTAAAATGTAAGATATATTAGAGATCGGGTCAAAAACGTTTTTTTGTGTTATGAACAACACAACCCAATATAAACTACGGCCCAAAAGCCCACGGTATAAAACCACAACAACAAAAAGAAATACAACAAAACCTAATTTAGACAACAATCAGGAAATATCGCCCTCCCTCTCTTCCTTACTCCATTGCCATCTCGTTCATCATCAACCTTGGAGCTTCATCTGATCTAACCATCCTCTACCACACCTCGCAGCCTGTTTATGAAAGCATCCATTAAACGTCACATTCAATTCCTCTATCATCCTCTGGGTAACTCTCTCCGGCCTTTGAAATTTCTGTTCAAACTTAGTGAGATTTCGCTGATGCCAGATCTGGTAAATGCATTCATTCAGAACGGAATTCATAATCTGTTTCCTTAATTTTGAGCCTCCCATTTTCCTCCTCCAATCCCCGACTTCTTGATATGGTATGTTAATTCTGGTGCAATCTCTGGTATAGTCTATAACGAGCCTGCTGTATGAGCATTCGAAAAAGAAATGCTCAAGAGTCTCACTACCACTACCACAAATATAGCAGGTTTCATCGTCACTAATGCCTAGTTTTTTTAATTTAGCATTAGTATTCATGCTCTTGTGATGGTACAACCATGAGAGGAACCCATGTTTGGATATATGTCTATAGTACTCCTTTTGTCCCGATCATTTTTAATCATAAACTAAAAAAAAATGCACCTCTCAAGTTGGAACTTAGGCTTGAACGTGGGACCCACAAGTGAATGTGTAGGTCGCATTTCTAAGCCAAGACGTGAGACTTGCACCTCCAGGTGTATCTTTGTGTTTTTTTTCTAATACATATACGATTTGTATGATAAGTAGATGTATTTTGAGAATTTTAGAGGTAACGATAGTGATACTCGGACTAGTTTAGAACTAATACGATATTTTATTCAGGTAATAAAGGATTTTTTCCATGTAGAAAGATAACTGGTTTTTCTTTTTAATTAAAGGGAAGATAATAATGAAAAATTTGTGGCAAAATGTATATACGAAAGAGTAAAACGCATTTATGAAAGAGTAATTACGTACAATTATTAACATGCCTCAAATCCCCTTAATAACTCTCCACTTTAAGGGTTGTTTGGTTACCCAACATAAAACACATRAATTGCAATTCATGTGATTTGTAAAATTAGAGGGTTGTTTGTTTGCCCCAAATCACATGAATTGAAGTTCCATAGGAACTCTAATTCCTCCATAATGGGGAAAGTTGCTTACCTAGGCCCCTCGCCCCCCTAGGTAAGTGGGAATTCCTATGGAATTCACATCCCACTTTCAAACCAAACACTTTTTTTCCATTTCATATGAATTGCAAAATCACGTGAATTATTATTTCTTTGGAACTTCAATTTCTCTAGCAAACCAAACGATCCCTTAAACTTATAAAAATGCATGTTTAGTAATCAGTTAAGATTAAAGTTAAAAGATGAAAGTATATTACGGCCTAAACAGTCGATTGACTAATGAATCAACTAATTTCACATGTTTAGTAAATAACATATTCTAATAGCATATTGCACAAAATCTACCATTTTTTTTAATACACAAGTATATTACTCCCTTAATAATTACTTCCATCCCTTACCTCCATTTTTAGTTCATTTAAACTATATTACTCCCTTAATAATTACTTCCATCCCAAGCAAGCGTGCTTATTAGCAGTCAGTGGCAAAGTCTTGTATTGTATGTGGGTAAAGGGAGCTAGGGAGGCATTTTTTATGCGTCTGATTTCGATCTGTGGGAGAATATGGTATTTCAGAATGTACGATGTAGAATAATAGATGTTATTGGAATAAGGTCTAAAGTAACGAGTATTAGGTGACGGTAGCCGGTAGGTTTAATTTAGATCTAGGGTTATTATTATGATTACCTAGTTGGTTTGTAGTATAATATAAGCTCATAAATTGTATTTATTGATATATTCTGATATACAATATTCAGTTGCTTATATCTATATGGTATATTCCAACATACCATATTCTCCTAGGTCACAGGTGTTTCCTTTTATAAGCTGACATCTGCATGACACAATTTGCATGATAGAGTCGTTACTGGATTGCTATTCCAGACTATGTTAACTGCTTGTGGTCTTAATGTGTCAGGTAAACTAATGGAGAGTGAATGACATGTTGATATACAGTTTAAAAGGAGATGACACTCAAATTCCTATCATGTACTTATGTTCAGAACTTAATACTCGAGTCTGGTTCAAAGGGTGGCATTAAAACCTGGAGAAATGGTTCTGCACATCTAAATGCAGCACTTCATTATTGTTCAGAGGCCTTTCATGAGCAAAGCTTACCATTAGAATGGTATAGGGAGAATTATCCAAGATTGATAAAATTAAGCAATATGCTAAAGAATGTGGATTTGGTTGATAAGCAGTTAATAGATATCAATGACGATTCGACTGTCAATGATGAACGTCTTCTTCGAAGAATGTACAATTTCAAGGCACTCTCTAGAGCTTTTCTTGGGAATCCTTCTGTACAGGAAGAAGTAATCAGGAGCATGAAAGCTGCAATGGTGGGAAGACAATGCAACTTACCCGTTTGTTTTACCAAACCCACTGAGAGGGAACCCATCACTATTGATACATTCACAAAAGTATGCAACTTTCTGAATATTTCTGCACAACAAAGAAAAACAGTTCGAGTCACCATATCACCACAGATCACCCAACACCGGATATGGACTGGAGTACTTATAGAAATACTCCATGGTCTGAAAACTGAGATTGAGTTATTGGAGGGTCATCATAGTCCTAGCAAAGGGACATTTATGGGTCAACAAATTGTCGCCACCTGTTTAAAGTTCTTACGCGAGACAGCTTGTCGTCAAGATGAGATCACTTCTTCATGGATGAGGCCTCAAGCGGCGAACGTGCCCGATTCTCCATCATCTCGGAAATGGGAGGAAGTCCTTGAAATGTTCCGAGACCTCATAAATTACCTAAAACACGAAGAAGATTTAGCATTGCATGTTTCAAAACTTGAGGCAATGAAAGAAGGGCTTTGTCAAATAAAAGATGTGATCATCGATCGCGATATCGGGTATAAGGAGGTCCAACATCGTGAAAGCTTAATCCAAAAGAGGCTCCTTAAGACACTTGGTCACTCATCTCGGTGCTTGTTTACCCTCCTTCGGTATTATCTTCATCAGACTATACGAGATATGGAGGTGGAGGTATCTGGTGGGTTATGCGAGATAGGTGAGAAAGACAGGTTGTATTTATGTATGGGAAAATTTTTAACTTCAGTTGAAGAAAACATGATTTGGAGTGGAATTAAACAACTAGACAGAGCATTGAGGCTGTTTAAGTTTGTGTGGGATACGGCTAGGGTGGAAAGGCAGCTGGAGTTGCAGGGTCATTTGTGGTGTGTCGGGGCTGAAAGTAGGACTATTAATTACAGAGGGAATTTATTCTTTCTCCACGGGATTAATCCTTGATTAGTGACTGATTATGCAACTTGGGTTAGTCATCTATCCAACTTATACTTCTCTAAACTCGGTTTACAGATTGCTTCTGCTGTTCTATGTTCTTCCTGTAAGCCAACAGAAGCTAGGCTCTTGTTTTCTAGCTTTGACAACTTTAAATTAGGACCAATTTAAGTTGTAGCTCAAAAGAGATATATAAATAGTACTAGTTAGTACATTGTGAAATTAAGAAGAAACAGTAATTGATGGGGAACTATTTTGAGCAACTTTTTCAGAATACAGTTTTCCGTACGGAATGAAAGGAAAACCATATCACTGTGGTGAAAATTACCTTTCGCATTCTCTCCCCCATTTCTTCTATGTCAGCTTCTTTAATGGTTCCACCTAGACCTGTCAAAACTCGACCCGACCCGACCCGGTTTTAGGGTTATAAACCCGGTTTTTCGACCCGTGACCCGTTTGACCCGAACCCGAAATGACCCGTTATTTTAGGGTCAAGACCCGACCCGAACGGGTCGACCCGTTGGGTCAAAGATAAATCAAGATTTTTATTAAAATATTAATATTTTTATATTATATTTGAAAAAAATTGTTAAAAAATTGTTTTTTTATTATTAAAAATTACAAACATAACTAAAAAGTCAATTTTATATCACTTTTACAATACTTGATACTAAATTAATTATTAAAAAAACTTTAATTTAATAATTATGTCAATATAATTAATGTAAACGTTGAAATAACTAATGTAAACGTTGAATATGATTAAAATATTAATTTTAAATATGTTTTACGTTTTTAAAAATTATTTTTTAAATTAAAAAAATAGATTAAAAAAGACGTTAGAAATTATTTCTTGACCCGTATTCTGACCCTAACCCGACCCGTATTCGACCCGACCCAGGACCCGACCCGCCTGACCCGTTTGACAGGTCTAGTTCCACCTCCCAATCTCAGTCATCTCATCCCACCTTTGTGTTTGACGTTGTGATGGGGGTTGTGGGGAGGCAGCGTGTTGGGTGAACATAAATAGCTGCTTCTTTGGAGGTGAAGGAAAGATGAAAGGTGGTAGCGTGTCTGATCCCTTGTGTTTAACTGCACTACTGCAGGATTGCCACTGTATTGTCGTACCGGGGATGTGCTTGGGAAAAAGTCTCGACTGACTGTATGGAAAGTTGTATTAGGTGGTTTGTCCGACAGCTTTTATAGTCACTCCATTGATGAGGCTAGTTTCTAATGCTCCTAGATATGTTATTACCATCTTGCTTAACTTGTTGATTATGTTTGGTTGTTAACTTGACTATGTTAAAGATTTTTTTATAGAATAAATTCATGCTAAAACTTAACATTGATTTTAATTTTGTATAAATGGTAGTCGAGTTATGTATTGTGCATTTGTGCCATTTGTTATCCTAATCTAATTCAAAATCTCAGAAATTTCACTCTTTAGAAATGTCGAATCAGCATGCAGTTCAACGAGTAGTAAAATATTTAGGAACAAATTGCAGAATTAGAACATATATTTTCTACTGTGAAACGGAGAAAAAAAAAAGTACATCATGCGGTAAAATTGACATCCAAATAGGAAACTTGTTGTATGCAGTAATGATGGAGACCGTTTTTTTTCCTGCAAACCCTTCATAACCATCAGACCCTCCGCCCATTCCAGAACGTGCCAAATGCCCCAGATTCCGACCCACGGTTAAACCCAGGTACAACAGAGTTACCATCCATAGTCGAACCCAAATGTGGAAACCCGCCACCAGAAGGCCCTAGATTAGTTGGTCCAGGCGTTGGCACAGGCCTGGCCCTGAACCTGAACCTGAACCTGAACCTGAACCTGAACCTAAACCTAAACCTGAACCAAACCCGTTACACTCAAACAAAGTGGGTGGCCTCCTAAGGGTGGAATAACCATTATGCCCCCCAGTCTTTCTTAGATAAATCCTATACTTTTGCAAGTGACTAGCCACATTTTCCCTAGTTAAACCCTCCACATTCATCATCGCCATTATAGTTTTCGGAACTGCCTTATGCATCCCCAAATGCTCAATTACTTCCACAAACCTCTGGTGAAGTTCAGGAGTCCAAATCAACCTAGGCCTTTTCACCCTCCGTTTTGGCTCATTTTCATCCCCAGAGTCGTCTTTTGACTCAGTACTCACCTCATGTGGTCCAAGTGAGACACCCCTTTTCAGCTTTTTACCACCCATGTCACCCCTCCTAGAAACCAACCTTAAATTCATTGAATCAAAGTTATTTTCTTTGAGGCTTATCGTCAAACCCTTCTCATACGTTTCCCTGTTTTGATCATTGAATTTCCTACATATTTCCGGGCTTATTTCAAAAGCCAAAGCTAACTCTCGGGAAATCAATGATTGTGTCAATGGGGTTAACTCATCAATTGATGGCAAACTCATTTCCCATTGATTTTCCATTGTTCGTAGATGTCTTTGGCGGTAAGATTTGAATTTTAAGGAAAGTTGATGAAGAAGAAAGTACTAGTTGTATTTCTGCAAGTCCTTGTAGTTTGTTAGGCTATATATATATCTGTTGTCGAACCATCTTGTTTTGGGAGATTATCGAACAATTAAACCTAGTACTCAAATTAATTAGTGAACCTGCTTGTTTATATGTGCAAGTGGACAGATATTAAGGTTTTCTGAGTATGTAACGCAGTAACGGCTATTGGATTGACAAATCTTAGAGGCATGTTAGTCGTGTTACGGATCTTCTACTATTGTAGTACATAACTAATTGTAGTATTAGTGATTATTGGATAAGACGATTTTATATGTAAGATAAACAAAATATTACGTAAGAAATTCGTTTGAGTTACGTGTTTAATACGATGATTTATTTGTTACATAGATTTGTACCCGTATAAAGCGTTTATGCTTCGAGAGTTTTAGTGATACGGTGGTAGCATAAATTTCGTGATATGGTAGGAAATATAACAAGTATAACTAACAAGATACGATTTACGCGTAACGGAAGGCGTGTGATAGTTTTAATATTAACGAATTCCAAACGAGAAAATCAACAAAATGTAAAAACCAAATAACTTCTTTTTTAAAAGACGACAAATAAACTATTATTAAACACGTCGAATTTAATCCCATCATAAAAATGTAAAAATGTTTCATCATCATAGTTTTAAGTGAAATAATCCCATCATAAAAATGTTTCATCATCATGGATGGTCTGATGGATAGGTTTGTAACTCGTGAATACACGTGATAATGATTCATTACCATATACGAAGTCTAATCTACATGGTAATGATTCAATACCATATATGACTATGAGTCTCCAATTACCTTATTAGTGGTGGCATTTTATGTAACTGCCATGTTTGAATCCATTGAGATATACTTTCACTTAATCATTTGTTTATCTTTAATTAAAACATTTATTATATGACTATGTAGCGGGACTCAGAGGAGAGCGTTTTGGGATTGTTTTCTTCATATTTGTAACCTCTAATAATGGACTGGATTATTCCTTAATTCGACGTGTTTAATGATAGTTTGTTTGCGATTTTTTTTTTTTTTTTTTTAAAAAGTTATTTGTTTGCTACATTTAGTTGATTTTCTTGTTTGGAATTTGTTTATATTAAAACGGATTTTCTAGGGCACATGTTAATAATTTAATTAGGGAAATATTGTGAGAATATACCATGATAAATTAGACTTGAAACTCATATTTACCATAATTAGTGATATATTCTCAACAATATTTTCCTACTTAGCTTCTTATCATGTGCCCTAAGGGCACATGTTAGAAAAACCCACATTAAAATTGTCACACTTTTTCCGTTACATGTAAACCGCATTTTGTTAGCTATACTTTCTATATTTCACGCGTTTTGGGATTGTTTAACTCGTGAATTCAAAGGATAATGATTCATTACCATATATAACCCACATGTTAATAATTCATTACCATATGTGACTTTGGTTGCCTCATTTAGTGTTGACATTTTATTTAACTGCCAAGTTTGAGATCCAGTCTCAATTTATCTTATACTTTCCCTCAATTATTTGTTTACCTTTAATTAAATTATTTTTTTAAATAACCTTTTGTATACAAAATAAATATATGATCGGGACTTGGGAGGGGGAGGGTTTTGAGATCGTTTAGTCATATTCGTACACACTATTACTGGACTGGATTGGTCATTAAATTCGACGTGTTTAATAATAGTTTATTTGTCGTCTTTTAAAAAAGAAGTTATTTGGTTTTTACATTTTGTTGATTTTCTCGTTTGGAATTCGTTAATATTAAAACTATCACACGCCTTCCGTTACGCGTAAATCGTATCTTGTTAGTTATACTTGTTATATTTCCTACCATATCACGAAATTTATGCTACCACCGTATCACTAAAACTCTCGAAGCATAAACGCTTTATACGGGTACAAATCTATGTAACAAATAAATCATCGTATTAAACACGTAACTCAAACGAATTTCTTACGTAATATTTTGTTTATCTTACATATTTTGTAATTTATTTTTATATAAAAGTAAGTAAATAATGAAACAAAATAAACAAATGAAAGGACGTACACTTACAATAATAATAATATATCGTCCTTTGATTATCTCCAACATATATCGGCAAACAATATCCACATAAGACGATCCAAAAGGGTTGTTTAGGGCACTAAAATCAAAACCATGTCAACTACAACGTATATACAATAAGCCTACAACAATAAAACATAGACTATATAATTTAGGAGATAAAAGTATTATT
>VHZZ01005181.1:9300-33147 GCA_009801015.1 Silene noctiflora
CAATTTTAGCTTAAAAACACATTGATAAGTGCAATTTAACATGTAAAATCAAGCTAACATAGGGGGTAAAAACGTATATAAATATCACTTATCAACGTTCCTTCTTTTCGTTGTCTTTTTTTGAAGCCACTACCCAATCGGTTGACTTCCTCTTCGAGCTTTGCCCAACATCCATTCTCTTTTTTGAGTGATGCTTGTCAACCTTAAGGGGTTCTGGTTGCTCAGGAATATCTGCAAGAGTAGTAAAACAAATGCTCACATTACAGCAAAAATAGGTACATTAGTTGTACAACATGATCTAAGAACACCTAAGATAGTTACATTTATTGAACAAGATGGCCACAATTTCACTGTTCTAATCATGTGACCAGTTTTAGCGAAGGATATAAGATATTTAAATGGTCTTAACAAAGTTAAAAATAGGTACATTTTACAGTATCACACCACTTAGGTCACCGGTTCCATGCTAAAATAGGTACATTAATAAAACAACATGGTCACTTTTTCACTACTTACAAACATGTCACCAATTTAAGCTTTTGCAACATGTTTTAACATACTTAAACATAGGTACATATTACAGTCTAGGGTGGTACACCACTACAAATGTGAAGTTTCATTAATCAACAACACCTAAGATAGTTACATTTACTGAACAAGATTGTCACAATTTCACTCTTCTAAACATGTGACCRGTTTTAGCCAAGGATATAAAATTTTTAGATGGTCTTAACAAAGTTAAAAATAGGTACATTTTACAGTTTCACACCACTTAGATCACTAGTTCCATGCTAAAATAGGTACATTAATAAAACAACATGGTCACTTTTTCACTACTTACAAACATGTCACTAGTTTAAGCTTTTGCAACATGTTTTAACATACTTAAACATAGGTACATATTACATTAGTAAAACAAGATGGTCACTTTTTCACTACTTACAAACATGTCACCAGTTTAAGCCAATGACATAAGCTTTTAAAATATGTTTTAACATACATAAACATAGGTACATATTACAGTCTAGTGTGGTACACCACTACATATGTCACTACCAATAGTAAGTTACAATAGTTAAACAAGATGGTCACATTTTACCACTTACAAACATGTCATCGGTTTAAACCGAGGAAATAGGCTTTTGCAAAAGGTTTTAACAAACTTAATCATAGGTACATTTCATATTAGGTTGGTGACAACCTAACACCACTACATATGTCATCACCTTTAGTGTCATGCTAAAATAGTTATATTAATTAGACAAGATGGTCACATTTTTACGACTTACATACATATCACCAGTTTAAGTTTGTTAAAACCTTTAACATAGGTACACTACTACACTCTTCAATAAAACTTGCCACATTTAACAGACTAACACATATGTCACAATAATAACTACTCTATGTAGTCATGTTAAGTTTAATTCAAATCATGTCAATATAGATGTTACATTTTCTAAACAAATTGGATACATGTTAATACATGTGACCATGGGATGTCATTAATGTTATCATGTTAACTTCAGCAATGAACAATTAAATAGAGGTTTATATCTGATAAGGTGGTCACATTACCAACACTCATCTAAATGTCACAATCTTTATTCTATAATGTTTACAAGTTAAGGATCCCATTTTACACAATAAGCAATATGTCACCATGAGTATCCTATAATGTTAACAATTTTAACACACTATAATGGTACATAACAAAACTAAGCCTTCGTACATTTGTTCAGTTAATTGGTTACATATCAAACAGTAGGTAAGCATGTGACCATTTCAACGAAAAAATGTCATTAAGATAAGAAAATTTCCAATCACACATAGGCACATTTACTTCACTGATGTGGTGACATTTTCACTAATTCAGTTCTTCAATAACGAATCAGACACTCAAGCATTACCTGACGCTTTCTTTCTCTTTTTCTGGGGGGGCAAGATCAGATGTCATCTTTACTGTGGCCGTTACCGCCTCTGCATCCAAGCACAGTCCATTAGCAGTAGACAACAATACGTTTTGCAATGTTAGTCAACTAATAAACGGTTTACCACCTTCCAAACCATCACTTTCAGACTCCGACGCTTCCCAGTCCTTGTCAGCAACGTCATCAGACACACTTTCATCACTCTCAGAACCTAAAATCTCGTTACTTGCTTCACTCTCAGAACCTGAAGTCTCGTCAGGGTCTTGGATCACCTTCTTAGGTTGCTTCTCTTTTTCAAAGTTCACCGCCTTCTTTCCCTTTGCCTTATTGTCCACTACAACAACACGCATGTATAAAACAACATTAAATGAACCCAATACATGCATAATACAAACTTTAATGAACCAAATGTCACCATTTCTTACAATTTCTACCATCAAAAGCAGAGGTAAAACACCTTACCTTCCACATTCTTCTTCGGCGGGGTCMTCTTMGCCATCTGTTTTTTYCCCATCCCTCAATAGTKTTCTTCGGAAGAGATGAAGATGAATATCTTCAGAACAAARTAGAAGATGAAGATCTTCARCGCGTGAAGGTTGAAATCRAGTAGAAGATGAAGATCTTCACCAATGTAGAAGATGAAGATCTAGAGAGAGGTAGAGAGTGAGGTGATTATGTTCCTAAAAAAAGAATGACAGAGGTATAGAAACTGAGCAATAGTGAGGTTTGTGGTTTCCAAAAACCAAAAAAGTCGCGACATGGGGTTTCCCCCATTAATTTTCCTCTTATTTTATTGTATCATTGGACTCCACCCATAAAAGGTCAAATCAGTTGTAAGGTTACTTTATTACATCAAGTCGGGCACTTCAAACCATATTAGTTAATGTGGTATCGATTTGGCCCGTCTTCACCTTGTGACGGATAGTGTCCGTCACAAGGGAGACGCTTTGGGAAAAAAAATGAGAAAGAAATATTGGAATAAATTTCCATCCCAAAATAATCCATTACTTCATAGAATATATCAGATATTGATGAGAATTAACACTAGGAGTAACAAACCGAGTCAAGCACGAGCTTGACCTTGGTCAACTTGTGCTCATGAAGCAAAACTCGAGTTCTAACCATTTTCGAGCTCACTCGAACTTGAAATAACTGAACTCGTATCAAGCTTACGAGTTTAAATCCGAGTTCGAGCTCAACACGAGCCGATACATAATTGTCAAGTTTTTGTTTTGTTTTTCTTCGTTATTTTCAATAACAGAAAATTGAAAATTATATATAAATATATATATTGCGCAAATAAAATGAGAATATTTATCATGTTGATACAAAGATATAATCATGATAAAATACATTTATAAAATGAGACCAAGATATTATCTAATCAAACAAGTTTGAGTTGCTCGCAAGCTTTTTCTAGCCGAGACAACGTTAGCTTGACTTGACTCGTTAGGTTCTCGAGCCTAGCTCACATAAGTCGAGCTTTGATCGAGCAAAACTTGAGTTGTCTCGTCTTGTCATCACCAAAAATTGAAACGATTACTATTTGGTAGAGATTTAAGAGCCTCAAATTTTAACTAGGTTGGAATTAATAAAGAACTGAGTTTAATTCCAATTCTAGTTTCTAAGTTTTCCAAACACTTAGAATATTCCAATTACGAAATTTAATCATAATTTTCGTCCCCAACTATAACATTAGTTCAACTCAAATAGTTTCATTAAAAAAGAACGAAACCCTATTAAATACTCCCTCCAATCCACACCAAATTCCCCATTTACTTTTGGCTTGTCGTAGAGGCGACACTTTAACCTTAATTTTCTTCGTTTAAACGTAGACATTTTTCCCAAAAAATATAATTTTGTGAAAGATATTTTCATAACAAGATTAAATATGTAAGTTTTATTTTGTAAAGATTTATATTTTTGGAGTGAATTAACGGTCAAACTTAAAGCAAATAGAGAATTTGGTATTGATTGGAGAGAGTATATTACTATGCCAACACAGTTTAGGTAAATATAAAAACATCACGAGTATAACTTTGTAATTACTTATTGTGTAAGAACTAAGAAGCCTAACGTTGATATACATCAACGACAACGACATAGTAATTTACTAATTTAACATTTCAGAAGAAAAATCTCAAATAAAAATAAAAATTATAAAACCGTTTCATATAAAAATTAGTCAGACATATTAAGCCCAATTCTTCCATAAACACCCCCACCCATCAAATCAATGCCTCCCAAATAAATGGGACAAACGGATAGTATAATTAGAAAAGCGGCAAATTTGAAATAGGTAGTTAAAGCCTTGAAACGATTAAAAAATGTTACACATTTAGAGCGCGAACAATAATTTCATGAACTAACAAATATTTGAATTAGGAAAAATGTGGCGGGATGGTAAGATTAGAGTAATTATTCTCCCGCCATTTAGAGTTTAGACCGTTATGTTACTACGACCAATTTACCGTACGGCGTACACACGTGTATTACGTGAACCCAAAATGGATATATTATTGACACTTTCATAGGCATGCACGCCTGCCCCTACGGATAGTATACAGTGTACACTTTCATTAGCCTTTGTTTAATAAAACAATGCGTCTTGCTTGTGACGGACACTATTCGTCAGAAGCTGAAGACGGATAATGTCTCTCTCACAATAAGACAAGTGGGGGAATAATGGAGCACCCCATGGATAGTGCCACTTGCATATTGTGAGAGGGGCACTATCCGTCTTCAGCTTGTGACGGATAGCGTCCGTCTTCAATGAGAATTTGTGTTAATAAAATTAGCTGAAAATGGAACTGAAACCTGAAAAGCTGAAAACTGAAAAGTTAACTTAAAAATGAAAACTAAGTGAAAATTAAGCTAATTGATTATAAAAAAATGTTTGGTAAACCAGCTGAAAAGGTAACTAATTTTTGGTAAAATGACATAAAAGAGTATGATAATTATTTAATATTTTAGATTAAAGGGTAAAAATATAAAATAATTTATTTCAAGTATTTGATGTTACCTTGGTAACATTACATTTCAGGTAATTTATTTGGTCAAATAATCTATTTGTTAAACATTTGCAAAAAAAAATCAAGTAGCTAAAATTTTGGTCAAATAAACTACGTTGGTCAAACAAGCTACTTGAAGTGTCGTGCCAAACAGAGCTATACTCCATCAAAAAAAATAAAAATTAGTTAGTATTAACTATTATATATGGAGTAGATTTTTCGTGGTCTTTAAAAATACGGTTTAACAACCTTATTTTTAAGCATTTACGGAGCATATATTGATTTTTGTGATTAAAATTATAATTTTCCGATAGATAGATCTAAGTGTTCGAGTATTATTGTATTTATTATTATTTTTCTAATATATAAGGTAACAAATTTAAAATTTTGACCTCAAAAAGTCAAATAGGAAGATTATAGTGAGATATATGTAGAGTACTAATGAACACTCATTCTGTCTTGGACTTTTGGTTATTTATTTACCTATTTCACTTATGTGTGTTTCATTCATTTGTTTACCTTTTTATATTATAAATAATTTTAAAGGGTATTATTTGACCATTCAAATAACTCATTGCTCATGCTCACTTGTCACTCATGTAGAGGTGGCAATCGTGTCATTGAGGTCGCACCATATCAGATTCAAGTTGTGTCGGGTCAGTGACAAGTTCAGTCCGATTACATTTCATGTCAGGTCATCTTCGGGTGACGGGTCGGGTTGGGTTATTAGCGGTTCATAATCGGGTCGGGTCATTAGTGGGCCAGTACCGGGTCAGATTATCAGCATATTTTCTATCTTATATACTACGTAATTTCATTTTTTTTAGGTATTTTTATGTTTAAATATTGTGTAGGTGTACTAATATCTAATTGTAGTTTTAAGTGAAAACAATTAAGATGATTGTCAATTTGGTCTTAATTACATCATTATTAAACTAGTTCACTATCGCGTTTAGGCAATATCGGGTCACGGGTCGATTTAGGTCGGGTTCGGGTTGGAAAAATAATGTTGTATCAGTTATCGGTTGAGGTCGAGTCGGATTCAGTTTACCCAATTTTCGGGTTCTATCGAGTCGGGTTTTGGGCAGGTCGGGTCGGGTTCCTCGGGTTAGGAGGCATACGTCCTAGACTTGTGGGTATAAGTTGTGTTGGATTGAGACCAGGTATTTGGGATGTAAGTTTAGTGAAGTGGAAACAAGAGAAGTGAGGGTGTTACTTCTGATGGAAAAGTCGTCTAGGGTTCAATTTTCTTCACTTAGAATCTATTATTTAGAAAGACGGTGATGTCAATGGAGATATGACTCACATAATTAAAACGAGGTGATTGAAATGAAAATGTCAACCAACAGCGCTTCGTAGACTAAATGATAATTTCTATCGCGGAACAGTATTATACAACTCAGAGAATTAACCCATAAAACATCATCACATTGAAAAGATGAAAGTGGAGAAGATGCGTATGTTAAGCGGATGTGCAGATATCTATGGAAAGATTGACTTAGAAAAAAGGTGATTAAGGATAAGGTGAGAGTGGCGCTAATAAGGGAAGCGATGATGGCGAATTGGGTAGGATGATTCGCTCATGTTAAAACGAAACATAATAATGCACAAGCCAGAAGAATCAAATCTCGGTGAACATTAACGGTCGGTTGAAAGTGATTGTAAATGACATGAGTTTCCTCGGGATTAGAGGGTGTATGGTGACAGCGGGAACATTATGAATGAAGAAAAATGATACATGCGGATTATGATGTTTGTCTTTGTAACACCCCGGCTAAGGTAAGCAGTGATCCCTCACGGTAGCTTGCCATGCCGTGTACATGGCCCATATATCAACACGGGTCTTTTCCAGTGCATTTTGATATCACTCATACGCATCCCAAGAACCTTCCAAGGAGGTCATCCATCCTAAGATTACTCTCAGCCAAATACGCTTAACTGTAGAGTTCTTCTGCGTGGATAACCAGAAAAGAAAGTGCACTTTGTTGATATGAATAATACTCTCAATCCATTTAATTACTAGTCAGTTAAGCCTAACAATTGACCTTTTCAAGGGGGTACCCCCACTCGAATAACGTCTCTGGTTCAGTGGAGAATTACATTCTTTCATTTATTTGTCTCAGCAAGAATAGTCCGTCCCGATCATTTGTTTCCCCCGTGGTTTTGGTACAGAAACCAAGGAAAAGAGGAGGTGGTCAGTTATTATTTACTAGTTTATAACCCGTGCGATAAATGCACATTATATATAATTTTTTATTTTCTATAAGATATTTAAATAATAGTGGGTATCCCATTAATTATTAATTTTTCTCGTTATTGTATTTTTTTTGAGAGAAAATAATAAAACTAAAAACTAGTCCAACAGAATTAAGTAATGTGATGAAATGAATTTTTTAAAAAAAATATTTTTTATATCATAAAACCTAATGGTTTTAATTTATAATTTTTTACAATTTTTTTGTCATGAAAGTAATACAAACGATCTATAATTTTATTTATACGAAGTATGAGTAAAGTCATTCTGAATAATAGCATCAATAAAAGATTTAGCAGTTTTTATTTTTATATCATTTATACTTTAATTAAAAGATTATAGTTATAATTTAGTAAAAATTATATAATTTGATAAAAAAAATAATTTTAATGAAAAGATAATAATATAATGAAATATATTTATAATTATTCACTCTAGCCTGGGTATAAAAAAAGATGCTTGTTTGATCAATCAATTAGTAAAATTAAATGCCAAATTATCAATAGTTTTCTTAATTAAAAAATTGTTTTTTGGACGGAAAATTTGTGAGTGTACCAAATTGAGTGTGTCGGATCTAGTTAAGATAAATAGGCAAATAAATAACCGGAACAGAAAAAGTAACTAATAACCGGATGCCGCTACAAGGGTGACATGCTCGAAGTCTACTAGGCATGGACTCAGGCCAATAATGTTTCACAAGATTTTGCTCTTGAGGAGGCTTAAACCTAGGTCTGTTGAGAATTTCACCCAAATTTTAACCAATAAACTCCACCCTCGCGGGCATGAAGTACTACAGTAATACTAGATCAATAATAATGTGTACCGTACCAAATCACCTAAAATCATGAATATATTTCTTAGTCAATCCAGAAAATACGCAAAAGCTAGTTTATTTACTGCACAAAATTACCACTCCTTTGAGTTAATTAATTACTCTATTATAAAGAGTGTCAATAAATTTATCATATCATATTCATATCCCCAATTTTTAAAAACCAATTAATTTTTTCTTTTTTTTTTTTTAAAAAGAAAAATTTAGGGCTAGAAATTTCACTCTTCTCATCTCTTCGTCATCTCACCTTTCTCTCTCTTCTCTTTTTCCCCCGATTTTTTCTCTTTTCGATTCTCTTTAATGGCGGTTTTCCAAATCTAGGGTTTACTCTTCCGAGGTACAATCAATTTTTTTCATTTTATCATGTATTATATATATGTTTTTTTTATATTTTATTGTTTTATCGATTTATTTATTTACGGTTAGATTTTGTAACTGATTGATGCTAATATATTGTGATTATTATTCTATGTCAGGATCTGTTGGATCCGTAGTGTTATTGGTGAGGTTTTGATTGAATTGATTTGCGTGGTAAACCCTAATGTTGTGAATTTTAGGGTGGATTTGGGGATTCTCGGTGTGTTGAAGTTTGGGTGAGTTTTTGTGTGGTTTGGAGGGGAGAGGTTAGGTTTTGGTTAAGTTTGGATTGGATGGAGACCCCTGTGGTTAAATCGAGGGGTCGACCGAGGAAGAGGAGAAGGGAGGAGGATTCTCCGACTGAGGTGGTTGAGATTGGTATTGTTGGTGGGAGTAATGTGGATGGTAAAGAGAATGGGGAGAAGATGGGGAATTCTCGTAAAAGGGGTCGTCCGCCTAAAAGGGTGGTGGAAATGAGGGGAGAGGCGATGATTGGGAGGTATGTGTTGAAGAAGTTTGATGGGAGTGGTACGTTTCTTGGGAAGATCATCTCTTATGATAGTGGATTGTATAGGGTTGATTATGAGGATGGGGATTGTGAGGATTTGGATAGTGGAGAGTTGCGTGAGTTTGTGATTGGTGATGAACGGCAGAGGTTTGTAGGTGAGTTGTTGGAAAGGAAGAAGAGATTGGATGAAGCGATTGAGAAACGAAGTGTCATGAAGTTGAAAGAGGAGCCTGGCAAGGGTGTTAGTTTGAAAGGCAAACCTGAGGTGGGTGCGAATTTGAAAGAGGAGGCGACGAAGGTGGATTCTGTAGAGGTGGTTTGTGCATTACAAAAGGTGGACGAACAGAATGCTGGGAATGTACTGAATGATTCGAGGAAGATTGAGGTGAGTGAGTGTCCTGGTGAGGATGTTAGTGGCAGTGATATTAATGAAAATGATGATGGTGATAAAGACGAAGATTATTGTTCTGAGGATGATGACGATTCGTCTGATGATTCTTGTGAGTATGGTTTGGGCTGGGAAACGAGGGCGGATACGGAGATCCCTGCCATACTTCCTCCAGAACTGCCTCCATCTTCTGGGACCATTGGTGTTCCAGAGGAATACGTCTCACATCTCTTTTCAGTACATGGTTTTCTACGTACATTCAGTGTTCATTTGTTCTTGAGTCCCTTTACACTAGATGATCTTGTGGGTTGTCTTAAATGTTCTACCCCAAACACATTATTGGATGCTATTCACGTTGCTCTTTTGAGGGTTTTGAGACGGCATCTTGAAAGTCTTGCATCTGAAGGATCTCAGCTTGCATCAAAGTGTATGAGGTAATATAATCCGTCTCCTTTATGCTCTCGATTTAAGAATTTCGAAGGAATCGTGGAGCTTGCTTGAGAGTGTCTTTGTTTTGGGTGCATTTTTTTTTTTAATATTCATTCCAGTTTTTGTTTCTTTTGGTTTACTTTTACAGAGCCATTGACTGGAGCTTGCTTGATAATTTGACGTGGCCAGTTTACTTGGTCCATTATTTGATTGCAATGGGGCATTTAAATGGATCAGAGTGGAAGGGATTTTACATAGATGCTTTAGAGAAGGAATACTGTACCTTATCTATTGAGACCAAACTGACAGTTCTGCAAATTTTGTGTGATGATGTTCTTGATGCCGAAGAGATAAGGTCAGAGATAGACACACGGGAAGAGTCCGAAGTTGGTGTTGATTCTGATGTGATTTTTTCAAATCCTTTTGACAAAGTGACCAGACATTCATATCCCAGAAATTCAAAGTCTTCTGTTGGGAAAGATAGAGACAAATCAAGTGCGGTTACAGAAAACAGTGTCTTATTCGGTTCAAAGACGGTGAAAAGTGATGATCACAACATAGATACTGACGATGTTGGTGAGGATGGTAATAGGGATGAATGCCGACTTTGTGGAATGGAGGGAATGCTAATTTGCTGTGATGGTTGTCCATCTGCTTATCACTCAAGATGCATAGGTGTCAACAAATTATCGATACCGGATGGAGAATGGTTTTGTCCTGAATGTACAATCGGCAGAATTGGTCCACCGATTAACAGTGGAACATCACTGAGAGGAGCTGAAGTATTTGGGGTGGATTCTTATGCTCAATTGTTTTTGGGTACTTGCAGCCACTTATTGGTGTAAGTTTAAGCTTCCCTTAGCTTGCTCTTTTTTCTTTATTTTTTCTATTTTGCTTAACATGACCAATTATATATGTATATAATTTTAGCAAAAAAATTTAGAAAACGGAAGGTAGCTTGTTGGTGAATATAACATGTTCAGTAGTTTGGTTCAACATATGCAAGTACACTAGATAGGAGCTAGCTTGTCTGAGATGGACGATGAGAGGACACAGGCATAATGGAAAGCATAGCATAAAAGAGGCCATTGATGTTATGCTGCATTTTGGAAGGAAACTTGTGAAAGAAATGAAATCTAGTTAATGCGTGTCAAGAGTACAGGGACTATTATAGGGTGCGAAATATATCTATGGCACCTTTCCGTTTCTAATGGAGTGAAAGTCTCATAAACTTTGGCTTTGGAATATGTTCAATCCAAGCGAATCTTCTGTAGTTGGCTAATTGGATACGCTTGTATTGTGAAGCATTGGTTGTGGATGCAATTCTTATCACAATTTCATTATGGGTCATTTAATAAATAACCGCTCTATGTTTGAGATTAAAGAGTAAAGTTTTTACATATGGCACTGCCTTGCCATAGGTGGGGGCTTTTGAGGTACTTGGGCTAATGTTATCTATCCGTCTAATTGCGAAATATATTGTCATGATCTGTATTGCTGTGTGGATTAACTGAATCCCAATTTATTTTGAATGACTTCAATTGCAGGCTAAAGGTCTCTCTCAAGGCATCTTCTTTTGTGAGATACTACAATCGTAATGATGTTCCGACAGTTCTTTCAGTGCTTTGCTCATCTCCTTACCATTCAATTTCTTACTTAGGGATCTGTCAGGCTATATCGAAGTACTGGGAACTACCACAGCCTGTGGTATCACCTCTTATGATTAATCAAAGTATGGTTGTGGATAATAAAGATGATAGGCTGTTATCTTTTCAATCTCATCTTTCTGCCGAGAATAGGAATGAGCAGGCTCTCCACAATTATGCTACTAGTGTTGGTGAAAGCTCTATACATGATGCCTCTGGATTAGGCAATGGGCATCTTAAATCTGCTTCTGATAGTATTTCGCTGGGTGCAGCATTGCAAAATGACCCCAAAAGCATGCTGTACTCTAGTGTTTCTTCAATGAGACAAAATGCAACCAATATGACCAGCGTGCTTCCCGAGCAGGCTGAGCTTTCTCAATCAACACAAGTAGGGCTGGCTGATCAATCAACTACTGCGGAAATTGCTGTGTGCACCTCTGGGTACGCCACCGGCACAAGCCATAAAAATGGTGTATGTTTTCCAGAAAGCTATCATTTGCAAGTGGGAGAAGTAAGTGTCAGAACTGTTGGCAAAACATCCCAGAAAAAGGATACTTGCTTATACATGGGATCTATATTCAAACCACTTGCTTATGTCAATAATTATGTTCACGGAGCCTTTGCAGCATCTGCTGCCGCAAATTTTGCTGGTCTATCATCTGATGAAAATCAAGCTTCTGAGATACATGCGTCAGATCCTAGAAAGGCCATGGCTGCTAATGTTTCGTTACAAGCAAAAGCTTTCTCATCTGCAGCTGTTCGCTTCTTTTGGCCTAGTACTGTAAAGAAACTCGTTGAAATTCCGAGGGAGCGTTGTAGTTGGTGTTTTCACTGCAAAGCCCCTGTTACCAGCAAGAAAGCTTGCTTGCTAAATCAAGCTGCACTGAATGCTACTAGAGCAGAAATGAAGTTTATTTCTGGCTTGCGGTTGGAGAAAATAGTAGACGGTGGTCTTTATGGCATAGCAGCATATACATTATTCATGGAAGAAAGTTTTCGTGGTTTGACAGTTGGACCATTTCGGAGTTCAAGCTTTCGAGAACAGTGGCGTAAAAAAGTAGAGCAGGCTTCAGCTTGCTGTGAGATAAAGTCTCTATTGCTTGAAGTAAGTTGCTGTTTTTTTGACAGAAATTTCTTCTTTTGTTCCCCTATTAAAGATATAAAGGCCTAATGCTCATAACTTGAACTCAAATCTGATTTATGTTACTTCTTGACTTGCTTTCTCTTTTAAATCTTTTTGGACACGTATACTGTAGGTAGCAGTTGGTCTTTCATTCATTTAAATCCTTGGTTTATCATATACTGCATCTATGTCTGTTTCCTCAGAAAATGGCTATTTTTTTTGTAAATACATGAAGGGGGCTTAGGTTTGAATTCCGGACCTCTCACATTCGAAGAGAGAATCATGCCGCTGGATAGTACACTCATAAACTTGTTGAAGCTGTTAAAATCCAATGTCATGTTCTTAGATCTTAAAGTTGTGATTGTGGAGGAGTCAAGGCTGTTCTTATTTATCATCCTTTTCACTGTGTGGGTGCTATATGAGTAGCTTGATATCTGAAGTGGTATTCACATGTATCATTCATCATCAACCTTGCCTTCTTTTTATAATTGCGCAGCTTGAGAGAAATCTCTGCTCAATTGCCGTCTCATCAGAATGGACTAAACTCGTAGACACATGGATGGATGAATCTCCAGTACCTCAGAGTGCTGCTGCATCTGGGCCTGTTCAGAAGCGTGGTCCTGGGAAACGTAAGAAAAATAATACGATACCTGAGGCTGCAGATGATGATCATAATGATTCTAAAGAATTGTGCTGGTGGCGGGGAGGGAAGTTGGCAAAGTTTGTATTCCAGAGAGGAATATTTCCTAGTCCATTTCTTAGGAAGGCAGCTCGTCAAGGTGCCATATCTTCTCTAAATTGCTCTCCATCATCCATGGTTTGGTGTTAACAGAATCTGCTCTAGGAGGCTCCAGTCTTAACTAAGTCACACTCTCTTTGCATAATTGTCAACAATGTATAATTAAATGTGATCTTCTAGGAGTTAGTGTGTTTAAATGTGCTCTTTTCCTATTGGGTTGGGAGTTGCATATTGGCTCTGTGCCTCTGAGCACCTTCTTAGGACTAATGTTTGTCGCCCTCTTTGCACCCCTAAATTAGAAGTCTAAACACGGGTTGAAGAAGCTTTCATTCTTATTTGATCTGGATGATGGGATCATGTGTGATTTGTCAGCCAATGTTTTATACTTCTTTGATTTTACGGAGGTTCAATACTTGTTAGGCCTGAGTGCAGAACCCTATGTCTGCTAGATCTGTTTAGGAGTATGACCATGTTTGACATAACTGATTTTATAGAAGTTGGCTAATGCCACCTATGCTTTAGGCTTTTCTGGAGCCTGCATTCTGCAGGATGTAACCAACTCTTCAAAGGTTGGATGTTGGACGGAGGCCTTCAATAACCTATACATACGGCACCAGTAGACCCGAAACAGGCTACTCATTATTTACACTAGTTAGCTAAATTATGTCTGTCTGTTGCAGATATATATATATATATATATTTTTTTTTTTTTTTTTGGGCTTAATAATTTTTAGCTTCTCTTTTATAATTCTGATTTGTAAATATTTGGCCTTGAACTCTGAGTTAGAAAATTTAGACAGTACCAGTCTTTGATTGAACTGGTCTAGAAGCTTATAAATATTCATCCGGGTGTATAAAATTATTAATTACTGAAGTTGTTTCACATAGACTTAAAATTATAAAGCTTCTAACTGTCTTTTTACTTTTAAATACTTATACTCCCTCCCTTCAAAATCAAACTCCCCATTTGGTTTATTGGGGTCAAAGTTGCTAAACGTTAACAATTTATGGTTACAAAAACAAAGATTTAATGTATTTACACTTTTGTATTTACATTTGTTATCAAATAGTTTTCCATAAATAAATGTTTCAAATTTTTTTTCTAACATATTGATGGAGAAAAGCATGGTCAAAGTAGCGTCTTGGAGACTGTACAAAAGCAAATGGGGTGTTTGGTTTTGAAGGGAGGGAGTATCATACTATCATGTTACTATTTTGTTGCAAGTTAACCCAATTACATCAATCTGAAAGGATTAGGTAATAAGCTCATATTTTTCTAACTGTCCGAGAGAAATAAGTTTGAGGACTAAGTGATGAAAGTGAATTGTTCGTGCTTGCTTTAGTCCAAGCAGTTCGGTCCAAACCAAAATATGTTTAATCCTAGTTAATGATATTTTGCTTTTGTGAACTACATAGTTTTCTGAAGAACTTGTGTTGTTTTAATGGCACTTATCGTCCTGCTCTCGTTTATCTGATCTTTTTTTCTCTGAGAATGGAATTTACAAGGGGAAAAGAATAAACTTTATGTTGTAAAAGCATCACGATTAAGATGATTTTTGAATCACTATAGTCTCAAATCGTTTTTGTGGGTTTTTCTAGGTGGTTCAAAGAGGCTTCCCGGAATCTATTATGCCGATGGTTTAGATGTACCCAAGAGAAGCAGACAATTCATATGGAGAGCAGCTGTTGAGATGGCTAAGGATGCTTCGCAGCTAGCACTTCAGGTTATATGTCTGATATGCTTGTAACACTTGTTTGCTCACTTGGGTTTGTTTGCTGCTTTATGAGCTCAACTGGAATGACCTTTTCCATCAGGTGAGATACCTGGACCAGCATATAAAATGGAGCGATGTTGTTCGTCCTGAGCAAAATCCAGTCGATGGAAAAGGTCCGGAAACAGAGGCATTTGCTTTTAGGAATGCTCGGATATGCGATAAGAGGACTACGGAAAACAAGATTCTATATGGAATAGTTTTTGGAAGTCAGAAGCACCTCTCTTCCCGTCTCATGAAGAGCATTATTGAGAAAGAAGAATGTGAAGATGGAAGCTTGAAGTATTGGTTTCTCGAAGCACGCGTTCCCTTGTATTTGGTCAAAGAATATGAGGAAAAGGCAGAAACAACTGATTTCTCACCTCCTGTAAAACCTGATCGTTACACTAAACGTCAAAGGAGGCAATTGAAAGCTTCTCGTAAAGACATATTTGTCTATCTTTCACTCAAGAGGGATGATTTGCATGTGTGTCCCTGTGCGTCTTGTCACACGGATGCTTTACTTGAGTAATTTTCTTCCCTATTCTTTTATAATCTCACGTTTCTTTATTGATATTTCGTAAATCCATCTTCAATATCAACTTTATATATTGACTTCTCTTTTCTTCTTTTTGGTGCGTGATTTTCAGACTGGCTGTTACATGTAATACATGTGAAGGTAAGCTCATTTATAACTCGTCTTAACTTATGTGAATTCCAGTTGACAGCATGACACAATCTGACAGTCGGTAGCATAATTTAAAATCTCGGCCTATGTCTCGTATCATCCGAGATGTATCCGTATAGGAGCCTGCGGATATGAGATATCCCGAGATGTATTGGGTGAACTAAAAATAGAAAATATCTGCACGTCCGAATTATTTTGTGTGATATGGCCCACAAAGAACCTGAGATGACCCAGTTAGAAAACTTTGTAATGAAAAACACTAAAAAAATTGTATAATATTGGTGAAATTAATTATTCTAATTTCTAAATAAATACTCCCTCCATTCCGAATCCCGATCATTTGTACCTTTGGTTTTGGCACAAAGACCAAGGAGAGGGGGGAGGAGACCATTTTTAGATATAGTTGTTGATTGACAAGTGGATCAAGATGAGGTGGATGATCAAATAACTCCTGAAATTCATTCCTAAATTAGAAAGGTAGACAAATGAGTGAGACAACCAAAAATGAAATAGGTAAACAAATGACCGGGACAAAGGGAGTATAGCCTTAACTTTATATGACATAGCAATTGATGATAAAATATCTGCAAAAGCTTATCTGATGCAACCTAGCTTTAGATGATCATTTCCAGTTGGTATTTTACTTGGTCTTATCTTATGCAACCTACTTTCCTTTCCCTAGTTTTACACTTTTACCCTGTCTTTCCTTTTACCTTTCGTGGGTCACGTGTACTGTGTATTTGTGACTAGTTGACCTCTCAAGGACGACATATATTGTGCCAGATTTATGCAACTACCCGGCTAAGCGGTTGTTTTATTTATGTTTTTCGTTCAGGTTATTGTCACAAGACTTGCATGTTGAGTTCAACAGAACTCATGGACGAGGATATCGAATTTAGAGCCATTTGCAAGCAGTGCTCACAACGTAAACTTCTCTCCCAATCTAACAATAGTGTTGAATCTCCAATCAGCCCATTAGCCATGCAGGGGCAAGAATTTCAGAATTCTGCTGTAGTTCTTAAAAGTGGAAAGTTAAAATCAAGCGGTCAACATCAGAATTCTACAACAGCTGGCAAAAGTTCGAGGTCAAAAAGCTGTACCCAACAATTTTCATCTGTTGGAACTTCTGATAAGCGATCTAAATCTGGGAGCAAATCAAGCAAGGGCAAATCAAGTAAGAGCAAAACAAGTAAGAGTGAGAGAAAAGCATCCTTGTGCCACGGTCTAATATGGAAGAAGAAGTCTTCTAATGATGATGGATCTGATTTTCGGCTTAGAAATATCATCTTTAGGGGCTCTTCAGAAGGTTTGGCGTTGCAGCCAAAATGTCACTTGTGCCAAATGCCTTATAGTCCTAATTTGATGTACATTCGTTGTGAGGCGATATGTGAAAGTAAGTTTATGAATAATTATCAGTTCTATTTATAGCTTCTTTGTCCTCAATACTATCTCCCATTTAACTTTGTTGGTCAATCATTGTCAACTTTAACTAATATTTTCTCACATTATACAACAGCTGCGGCTTTTTAATAATGATAATATGAAAGTTGCTATTTTGATACAAACCATACAACAAACATGCCATAACTTCACATTTATATTTCCACATATATTTTGAGAATTTAGTGGTCGTAGTTGACCTTCATTGACCGTGAAATCGGGTCAATAAGGTTAAGATGGAGGTAGTTGATTGGTATCATGTCATAATTGGTTCACATATATATGCTTTCCACTTGTGCAGATTGGTACCATGCTGATGCTGTTCAACTAGATGAGTCCAAGCTTCCTGAATTGTTTGGTTTTAAATGTTGCAAATGTCGTAGAATTAAATCCCCTACATGCCCTTATGCTGATGAGGATCCTAAGAAGACCGAGGTCAGAAAACTACTTATTAGGGGTCCAAAGGAGGAGACGGTGGATGCGAACTCCCTCTCTGAAGCTACATCAGACCAGGCTGATTCCTTGGCCTCAACTCCACTGTCGCTGATTGAGATAGATGAAGAAGATGATGATATGTTTACAGAGACAGGCGATCCTCTTCTTAGGTCTGTTTCAGAAATCAAACAGACGCCCGATCCGAATGCAGAACCGGGTTTTGACCAGAACAGTTTTGGGCCAGGCCCTCAAAAGCTTCCAGTCAGAAGGCACATGCAGAGTGAAAAAGACGATGATGGGCTTACCTGGACTGATTTCTCTTCGGTCCAGTTACCTACATCCGATGAGACCAAGAATTTCCCTGACCCGAATGTTGAGTGGGATATATGCGATGGAGGTGTCCAAGAGGGACCCTCACTAAACTGTGATGGTTTCAACTACGAGAGTGACTATGAACCACAAACCTACTTCTCTTTCACAGAATTGTTGGAAAATGACGGTGATAATCAGTTGGAAGGAGTAGATGCATCAAGTGGGGGTTGGAATGATATCCCTGGTGAATATTCCTTAAATGGGTTTATGGAGCATTGCAATGTAAGTTCCTTTGATGACCTTCTCGAGGCAAAGGCGCCCATAGAGCCCTCAGCAGAACTTCGGTGTGAGGTGTGCCAAGTAGCAACTCCAGCTCCTGATCTTGCTTGCCACATATGTGGAATACAGATTCACAGGCATTGTTCACCATGGGACGACGTGTTTCCTGGGGGCTTGTGGAGTTGTGGCCAGTGTCGTGAATGGAGCTAACCATCTTGTTCTTATGTCGTCTATGTGCTGATTGTATAGGACTTTTAGTGGGAGCCTTAGCCCGTTAGGCTATAGCCGGTGGCTGCTTACTGGGGTTATATTGTGGTCTATTGTGAGATGTTCATTCTTTTGCTCTTTTTAAACCACATGTTGCTTACCTGATTAGTGATTAGCAGTAGTACAGTTTTAGCTTTAGATTTTTTGGCCGCCCTTGACGGAAGATGATTTTTTTCTTGTGTTACTGTAACAGGGAAATGAAAGGAACTATGTAATTGAAAGACAAAAAATAATTTTATTGGCCTGTGGGAAAGAAGTAACACCAAATTCGATTTAAATCTTCGCCGCATGGGTTATTACTCATTAGAGAATTTTCATTTACACAGATGGTTTTTTTCCCCTTATTGTTGCGCCCATTTTTTCGCAATTGGCTGCTTGAAAATTAGCTAGTGCATAGTATAGTTCGCGTGTAAAGAACTGATCCCGGTTTTCATCAGTCAGGCAATTGATGTTTTAGTCGATGGCCGTGATCAAGGCAATGGGGTGTTTGAAAATTTTGCTCTACGTCTAGCTGAATAATTAAGTCGGATGTTTTTTTAGAATATGAGGGAGTATAACGACTAGTCGAGTAACAATTATGACATGCCAATTGACTACAGTGACTACTGTAGCATTAAACTTCCCATCTGATCGAGCTTATACGTAAATTTTGAAATAACACATACTTAGGTAAAGTATAAAACGATCTGACTATAAACTGTATATAAGACGTTAAATGTGAAACTTCACAATGTCTCAACGCGAGCTGATTGTAGAACGATCCGTTTTAAGGATTGTCAGCCGGAGCAGAAACAGGAGCGCGACAAAAGAGTTGATCACACAAGTAACACAACCATGTGACTGAAATACAAGTCTAAACCAGTACACGGCTCGAAACTTGAAGCATTACTATATGAAAAAAATGGTAAGTGCAATTAAATTTTCTAAAAAATTTTGATTAGATTTTGGTAAATTGTAATTTGGTAATAAGATCTTTGGAAATATTTGATTTTCTAAAAAAAATTGATTTTCTAGATATAGGAAAAATATATACTCCCCCAGAAAATATTTTCACCCCGTTTATATTGCGGTCTTGAAGACGACACTTTTATAGTATTTTTTGACGTCTATATATTACTTTTTTTTCTTGAAAGTTTCATTTTCTAAATATAAATAACAGCAAATTCGATCATCTAGATATAAGTAACACCAAATTCGGGTGCATAGAATTGATCCCGGATTTTATTATTAATCAGACAATTGATGTTTTAGTCGATGGGCGTGATCAAGGTCGAGGAAGTTACCGAGTTTCAATTAAACAAAACTTATAAAAAAAAGAGCTTGATAAAAAAATTGACAATACAAAGATATATCTCTAACAACAAATTTTGTCTGTTTGAAGGTTATAAATTTTGTCTTGTAATATGATTTGTCCGATGTAATGTATTTGTAAAAATAAATAAAGTAGAAATAATTGAAGGAAGGAATCAGGAAAAATAATTAAAAATGAGTATTATATATTGCATATAACTTCGCAAAGCATTCATCTAAACCCAACTTAAATATATAGAAATAAGAAATACTTAGGTAAGTGTAAATGATACGATTATAAACTGAATAGAGTATAAAATGAGCTAATTGTAGAACGATCAGACAACAAATCGAATCGAATATGTATCAATTTAAGGAGCAGGAGCAGGAGCAGCACGATGAGCGCCACCAACGAGTGTACTACAGAACCACGCGAGTGCCAAAAACATGTCTAAACCAGTAAATATCTTCCATCCTAACTCGATTTTTTTACTACAGCGACATCTCGGAAACCAGAGGTAAAAACCTAGGAACACCCAAACGACAACAGAAAGACTAAAACAGAGGATCCGTAGAATTATCGTCAATATTTCCGAAGCACAAGCACAAGCACAAGCACAAGCACAAGCACAAGCACAAGCAGGAGGGTGGCAAAAGCATAGACTAAACATGAGCAATATGTATAAACCAAACAATATGCCCCAAATTACGGTATACTTGACTCTTTTTTCATCTGGCGTAGAAGGCGAGGTGCCCAACTAAAAGAACGCCGCACTTATAAGTACCAGTACTGTAGCGCCACATAAAATAAATTCGAATTTCCTAGACACGGCCACGGGGTCACGGACATGATGGCCATGCTTCGAATAATAATAATAATAATAATAATAATAATAATAATAATAATGTCTTACGTGTGAGCGAATATACAAGATGGTTATTTCCTTGTATATATATAGCAATTACTATTTGAGAATATGGTAAGTGCAATTTAATTCATTAAATTAAGACGATAAAGTGTATACCAAATAATTTCATTAGATTTTGGTAAATTAGAATTTCATAATAAGATCTTTGCTAATATTTGATTTTCTAAAAGAATTGATTTTCTAGATATAAGGAAAAATATGTAAATAAGATTATGGAATATAATATTTGGGTATTTATTTATTTATATTGACGGGAATAATTCCACTAACATATATCTATTTTTTTTTTCCAAAGCTAGAAAATCAAAAATTACCAAATTTTTTATTAACATATACTATCTTTTCTTTCCAAAGCTATAATGAAAATAAAAAATTGCCAAATATTTTATTAACATATGTTTTTTTTCCAAAGCTATAATTAAAATAAAAAATTACCAAAGATTTTATTAACATATATCTATTTTTTTTCCAAAGCTATAAAATAAAAAATTACCTAAGATTTTATTACGTACTTGCTATATACATAATGAAAGATAAGGTCTTGAAGATGGTTTGCCTCACACTTGCATTTGTGTGAGAGACCACTATCCGTCTTAAATGAGAATTTGTGATAATAAAATACCGATCCGTAGCGACCACTCCCATAAGCTTATAGTGTTGAGAAATAGGTAGGGTTTACTGAAAATGTCTGCTACGGATTAATTTGTACTGACACTTTTTATAAAGTGTTGCATATATCGCCTCTTTTGAGTTCAGCTTTATTCAGTTCAGTTCACAAATTAACTCTTTACTTACATGGCCTAACGTTAGGTATCTAAATTGTTTTATTTATTAAACAATAGTTTTATTTAATGTGTGTTCTAACGATATTAAAAAAACTAGTTAAAGAAAGATATTGAGAATATAAGAGGGGAAATTGACTGATTACAAACTCATGTTTACCATAATTAATGAAGAAACAGAATTAACGGAGTTCCGAAACTAGCTAGATGAATTAGACAACTAATTCAAACTTGTCATGACATATTGAAGGATTGACATCCATCCAAAACTTAATAAACATACGAATCCTTGAAAATAAAATACTACGGATACATAAATAATAAATGTTTATGTCTAGCAATCCTATACGAACGAGTAACAATTTAAAATAAATAACGACTAGGCGGCGCTTGCAACAGTAGGATCTTTAGTGGCAGGCGGAGCAGTCGAGGCGGGGCGGCACTCACAACGTCCAAGGCTACTACTAATCATACAATAGAGCGAGAGCATTAGTAAGGCTAAAAGACCGCTTATCGCCCATACGAAAAACAACGTTGATCGTGTAATTCTAATACCGTCATCAGTCAACGGTGATAAGAATAAACCTAGAGACACCGCGAACAAAATAAGCAGATTTATCGACGCAGTCACAAATGCCGTCGATAAACACCCCATGTCTAATATGTTCGAAGCTTAGAAGAAAGACGATTAGGTTTCGAAAAAAATACGATGAACATATTTGTATTTATAGCGACTTGCCAAGTTTCGGCATGAAAATAATTGAAGTATGTTTCAAGGATCTTTCGTAATATTTGAATTTCTTGCTAAGGAAATATGTATATATTAATAAGATTATGAAATATACTATTAAAGATTAGGGTGATATGTAATAATAATAAGATTAATTAATAATTAGAATTATCTAGCTGGATATTGTGGTTTCATCTTTTTTTTTTTTTTTTGGGTGTAAAACGAGTCACAAAAGGGCCTTTTTTTTTTTTTTTTTTTTTCATGTTGGCGGGTTTTGAATTCAAGTCATAAATGTCATATCTCTTTACCAACTAAATTAGTCGACAATCTGCTGAAGTTTGTTTCATCTTAATTAAAAACTAAAAAGGGTAAGATTATTGTGGTGTTCCCAACAATTGATCGAAACGGAGAGAGTATTATTTAGAGATGATGAAGACTGAAGAGGCTGAATGAAACAAATATATATAGAGAATACTCCGGAGCATATGTAACTACATAAGGGCTAGGTCACCCCTTAGGGCTAAATGTTTTTTTATAAACATAATTTAGCAGATACTTCGTAAATACGTATATCGAAAATTATTATTAGGTAAATAATATTCTTTTCATCTCAATTATTATTATTATTATTATTTTTTTCTTACAAGGTTAAAGATAAACAAATAATTGGAGCCGATGAAGTAAATGTTAACGTCTATCTAACTACATAAGACGTGAATAACCATGTCTTAGACGAGCTAAACGTATCACGACCCGACTAAGATACCAAATATAATACCGATTCACGGAATGTCAGCACGAGCTGATGGAGCAGGGAGCAGGGGCAGGAGGAGCAGGAGCAGGAGGAGCAGGGCCGCTCTTACCGCGGCGAGTGTATCCAATGGCTAGCCAAGAGATAATGATAATTGCGTCTACACCACCACATGCCGCCGCTAACATGAGAAACAGTAGACTAGACTCGACGGCGGCGAGAATTAGTAACAGAATAAAGAGAACAGCCAGAATAATTATAGAAACAGCAAAGAGGGCCATTTTAATGTTTACAAAAAAGAATGGCTTTTAATTAATTAATTATTTTGTGAAAAAACATGATGATCGTATTTGTATTTATATTGGTATATATATATGGGAATTTAGAAAGTATTAGCATGTAAATTGAAGCATGCGTTAAAAATAATAAATTATTAATAGTTTTATTAACTTTATTTGTAGGGATTATGTGAGTATGTCGTGAAATTTATGATGGCTAATTAATTAATTAATTAATTATTTTGCAATAATAATAATAATAAATAATAATAACACTTGTGTCATATGTGTCATATGTGAGAATCGTTCTGAAATCTTAGGAATAAACTTTTTGATTCTGAAATATCTTTGATGAACAATTTTTTGTGTTACTTTAGCAATAATGTATTCCAATATTTTCGATATTTGATAAATAGATAAAAAAATATAGTAACATGGACATGCAATGACTTATGAGTCGACATACATTTGAGAAAAAGAATACGCTTAAATTGGGAAGATGATACACATACACATGGTGTATCAAAATTTTATACACGAGCCAATCGTTAAGCGATACGTGGCAAATCATAGTTAATTAGGGTTGATTAATTTAGGGTTAGGTTAGTAATTTTGCACATGTAGTTAATGAATTAACTAGGGTTAGTTTATATTATTTATGGTTATTTTGTATATTTGTTTTATTTTCCACATTTAA
>VHZZ01005181.1:37147-60656 GCA_009801015.1 Silene noctiflora
TAATCTAACTTGGCTAACTATAGTTTGCCCACGTGTCACGTAGCTATTGGTTTGTGTACAAAAAATTTATACACAATGTGTATGTGTAGCCTTTTTGCTTAAATTGGGGTGCAATTCTAACCCGCGATATAGTACACTCTTTTTGAAATAAACTAAAATGAGTAGACATAGGCAAGTATCTAGCATGGAATTTGATAAATCGTTACTCTTACAACTAGATTCGAGAATATTGTATTTAATAATAGATTATTTGGGAAATATTTATTCATGATATCATAAAATTATTTAGGAATCATTGAAATATTTTTTTAAATATTTTCAAGACATTCTACTATATATATTGTATGTACGATATTGCATGAATGAGTTAGGTATTGGTAATATTTTATTTCCGAATTTTATTTCGGAATAAGTTTAATAATATTATAGAAATATTTGGTCGTTTTTTTGCTACTAAACAAGTACTACGGGGCAACTAGTAAAGATTTGGTTACCTTTTTATATGCGTCGTCGTGTGTCTTAATTATTGCAAACAATAAAAAGATATTTGAGAAAATATATTTAATATTTTTTCACTAAATTGGTAAAAGACTATGAATGAATAAATCTTTCTATTTCTTATTAAATCTTAATTATATTTTCTTATATGGTTTTTTTACAGTGTGCTGTATAGATTTTAATAACAGTAATTGAGCATGAAAGGAAATGTGAAGAAGATGGTCTTTGATTATGTGAATTCCCCCTGCCTTCTATTCCAACTTCAAGGCATATTTATACAAAGCCAATTTCCAGCCTCCCTTTCTATCTCCCTAAATAAGTTCCTGATTCTCAGGAATAAATTACAAGGAATACAAAACGTTCAACATTCCTAACCTCAGAAAAATATGTACTTAAATAAGATATTTATCTAACACCCCCCTTCAAGTTGGAGCATGGGAGTCGGAAATGCCCAACTTGTCTAACAGTGCACGAAACTGTGGACGGCCGAGAGCCTTGGTGAGTATGTCGGCGAGCTGCGATTGAGTAGGAACATAACAAGGTAAAACAACACCATTTTGAATATGAGTCCGAATGAAATGACAGTCAATCTCGATGTGTTTCGTACGCTCATGGAAGACAGGATTGTTGGCAATATGCATAGCACTCTGATTATCACAATGAAGACGAACGGGTTCATGGATCGGAATACCAATACCCTCGAGCAAACCTTTCAACCAAAGTATTTCACAAGTAGCCGAAGTCATAGCACGATACTCGGCTTCAGTGGAAGATATGGACACTGTGGCTTGTTTCTTTGTTTTCCAAGAAATAGGAGAACCACCTAGACAAACAAAATAGGCGGTAATAGAACGCCTTGTGATAGGACAACTAGCATAAGAAGCGTCGCAATATGCTTCAAGAACTAGAGTTGCAGCACAACGGAAGACAATGCCTTGGCCTGGATTTCCTTTCAAATATCGGACGACACGTAACGCAGCTTCCCAATGAGTATTCGTGGGTTTCTGCATAAATTGAGCTAAAGGATGAACTGAATATGTGATGTCGGGCCGCGTCAGAGTCAAGTAAATCAATTTCCCAACTAGGCGTCGATATCGCACACCATCTTCGAGTAATGCATCATTAGCAAGGGCTAGTTGATGCTTTTCATCCATGGGAGTACCAATTGGTTTACACCCAAGAAGACCTGTTTCGCTTAATAAGTCGAGAGTATACTTGCGTTGACAAAGAAACAATCCCTTGCTACTGTGAGCGACTTCGAGCCCCAAGAAATATTTGAGCTTGCCCAAATCTTTCATATGAAAACACGAATTCAAATATACTTTTAAGTCGGATATGGCTTTTGAATTATTGCCAGCGACGACTAGATCATCGACATACACAAGGATATGCATCTCCACACTATCCTTTCGAAAAGTAAACAAAGAATTATCGGAAATGCTCATGACAAAACCATAGGAAGATAAAGCTGCAGCAAGTTTAGCATACCAGCAACGTGGAGCCTGACGGAGGCCGTACAAAGACTTGCGAAGGCGGCACACTTTACCCTCATTACCCTTACTAAATCCAGGAGGCAGACGCATATACATTTCTTCCGTCAAATCACCGTGAAGGAAGGCATTGTGTACATCCATTTGATGTAGTTCCCATTTCTTAATTGTTGCAACGGCTAAGAAAGTACGTACCGTTACCATCTTAACTGTCGGGGCAAAAGTTTCAGTAAAATCAATACCGGCCTCTTGATGATTTCCTAGAACCACGAGTCGTGCTTTATAGCGCTCGATAGAACCATCGGAATTGTGTTTAATTTTAAACACCCACATGCAACCGATTGCTGTTTTCGTGGCGGGTAGGTCACAAAGTGTCCAAGTGTTATTTTGCTCAAGAGCATAAATTTCGTCAGACATTGCTTTACGCCAACGCTCATCACCCAGAGCTTCTTTGAAATTTTTTGGTTCAATGTCACGGGAGAGAGCAGCCAAAAAATGCCTATGTGGTTGAGAAAACTGATCGTATTTTACAAAATGAGTGAGAGGATAAGGAGTACCTGAGACGGAATTGGCGGAAGGTGACTCGGAAGGTGACTCATCCAAGGACGTGTTAATGCAATCCCAACTTACATAGTCTTTGTGATTCCTGTTTGGTATTTTTCCTCGCTTCCCACGTCCGAGTTCAACCACGGGTTCATCGTGAGTCGCTGTAACTGTTTCTGCACTACCTGAGGCGTCACCATCATTACCCTGCTCTCCGTCGCCACTGTTAACCTGCGTCACATCAGGAGCCACAACTCCACTGTTTGGCGGGCTGAGATTCGTAGGGCTCACACATGGTTCTTCAACTGGAACCACCGTGTCACTTCCCTCAGTGAAATCATCACACAACTCACCTCCCATTTGTTGAGAGAAAGGGAAAATATTTTCGACAAATTGAACGTCACGAGATTTAAAATAAATTCCCGACTCCAAATCAAACAAATTCCAACCCTTTTTACCAAACGGATACCCAAGAAAAACGCACTTTCGTGTACGACTGTCAAACTTATCTTTGGGTTGCAAATTCTTAGCATACGCCAAGCACCCAAAGACCCGTAAAAGACTTAAATCAGCCGGTTTACCAAAGATTACCTCAAACGGTGTTTTTCCTTGTAAAACTCGAGTTGGTGTGCGATATCGACGCCTAGTTGGGAAATTGATTTACTTGACTCTGACGCGGCCCGACATCACATATTCAGTTCATAGTTGGGATTGATTAAATGTGCTGCAGTCATCACACATTCTCCCCAAAAATCAGTTGGTAACGAGCTTTGAAAACGCAATGCTCGGGCCACGTTGAGAATATGTCGATGTTTACGCTCCATTCGTGCGTTTTGCTGTGGGGTTTTAACCATAGATGTTTCGAAAATCACACCTTGCTCACGAAAGAATGGAATTAATGGTTTAAATTCAGTACCATTATCACTCCGTATACGCTTAATATTCATATTAAATTGCCGCAAAATTAAGGCAAAAAAATCTTTCATGAGGGTAGCAACTTCATCTTTGGTTTTAAATAAAAATACCCACACACCCCGAGAGAAATCATCAACGAGTGTCAAAAAATATTTCGATCCACATGCCTTATTTGGATCATAAGGACCCCAAACATCACAATGTATAAGCTCAAACAAATGCAAAGATTTATTGGAACTCAGCGGAAAAATAGAGCGGGTTTGTTTGGCTCGAAAACACACATCACAATACTTATTATTGTCCAAAAAATTCTTCAAATTACTAATAGAGGAAATACACTCCATTGCCTTATAAGATGGATGTCCTAACCGTTTGTGCCAAAGTCCAACATCACTTCCGTCTTTGATTGCATTAACACGGCTTGGTACCTCCATGAATAGACGATAGAGTCCTTCTATAAGTTCACCTTTACCAATCCTCGTCTTCAAGGTAGGGTCCTGAATTACACAAGATGTGTTAGTAAAACTTATAGACAAATTTTGAGAATTAATCATTTGTGACACTGATAACAAGTTGCAAGTAAAATCTGGCACAAAGAGAACATTAGAGAGAACAAGGAAATCATTGATTCTTGCTTTTCCACGATGTGTAGCCTTAAGCCGTGCTCCATTTGGCAAGCCAACAGCAAGAGGAGAAATAGAAACGGTTTCCTCCAATAATGACCAGTCCCCGCATACGTGAGTCGTAGCTCCTGTGTCAATTATCCAAGAGATTGTGTTCTTACCGTGAAGACGAACATGATTTGCATCGACCACGGGTTCACCAAAAACAGCATTTGTGTGAGCCGTGGTGTTCTTTCCATTCCCTGCACTGCTCCTTGGCTCTCGTCCTTCCGGATATCCATACTTAACCCAACAATTGGGCTCGGTATGTCCTGGCTTTGTGCAATGCGAACATCGAATGCGTGGTTTCCCTTGCCTACTGTTCGARCCTCCTCCTTGAACTGCAAAAGCCATGGCATCAGTCCGTTCTTGTGTGGCAATTCTCACTTCTTCCTCCTGCACCATACGAGAATAAACAACATCCAAGGAAGGCAAAGGCGATATGCCCAAGACGTTCGATCGCGCTGTGGCAAAATAAGGTACTAGACCCATCAGAAACTGTCTTGTTTGTCGAGCCTCTCGATAAACTCTAAGTTTTTCTGAAAAATTACAACGACAGCCATTGCAATCACAAGAAGGAAAGTCCTCACAGTCAGTCACATCATCCCAAAGTTTCTTAAATCTTCCATAGAAATCCATAACAGATTCACCATCTTTTTGTTTACAATCAGAAATTTCCGACTCCAATTGAAAAACTTTTATTCCATTCTTTCTTGTAAAACGATTACGAATATCATTCCACAATTCAGCCGCTGTTTCTCTGTAAGAAATCGACGAACGAACTGTGGAATCAATAGTATTAAAAATCCACGCTATTACCGTAAAGTTTGCCGTTGACCAATCTGAGAAATCCTCCGAGTCAGCATCGGGTGCTACCAGCGTCCCATCGACAAACCCAAGCTTCCTCTTCGCCCCCAAACCTACTCGAATGCCTTTTGCCCATTCCGTATAGTTGGAGCCCTTCAACGACACATGAGTGATCTTGGCTGAAACTCCGTCGGAATTAGAGAGAGCATATTCTGGTTTGGTGACATGCGGCGTGGAGGAATTAGGTTGAATTATAGCGCCCGACATAATTTTTATCTAGAGCCTTGCTCTGATACCATATAGATTTTAATAACAGTAATTGAGCATGAAAGGAAATGTGAAGAAGATGGTCTTTGATTATGTGAATTCCCCCTGCCTTCTATTCCAACTTCAAGGCATATTTATACAAAGCCAATTTCCAGCCTCCCTTTCTATCTCCCTAAATAAGTTCCTGATTCTCAGGAATAAATTACAAGGAATACAAAACGTTCAACATTCCTAACCTCAGAAAAATATGTACTTAAATAAGATATTTATCTAACATGCTGTTAAGACACGCGTTTAAAAAAACCGTTTCAAAATATATAAAAGACAACATTGAATGAACACGTTATCTAATCCGAGAACCAGAGACTTGAATAAACAACATGACAACGTCTTAGTGTCCTTGACAATTTATTTGCCTAAGGACGCTTGAGGAATATTAAAGATTAATATTCGGTAGGATTCTATTAAGATCGTTGTAACTTAAGATTATTGCGAGTTGGGATATTCTATGGTGTACTTTCGAGTTTTTCGGTTTTCTATGTTATATCCCTATATTTTTGAAATTTTATGGTATACCCCTAAATTCTATACATTAGTCTATACAATGATTTATTCATTGTCTTTGATAGCTTAATTTCTTAATTGATCTATTAAATCGTCTATTTATCATTCCAATTACTCGACAACCTACGCATTTACTTATTAGTTCGCCGAATTATCATAAACTCACCAAATAGTATACGAATTTAACTCAAATTCATCAAATTGTCACTATCATTTTATGCTTCATAAAGGATGTTTTTAATAGCTGTTTGTGCTTATTAAAAGTAATTTGTGACGTTTCTCGTATAAGATGATAATACAACATTAATGAGTGAAAATAAATGTCAAATTACGATTGTACAATGATAAAATTAATGGAGATTTGGAAGAGGTTATGATGGAGAATGAGTAAGAAGATTATGGGTACACCATACAATTTCAAAAATGTAGGGTTACAACATAGAAAACCGAAAAATACAAGGGTACACCGTAGAATCTCCCTTGCGAGTTTGATCTAAACTTATAAAGGTCTTAAGCGAGAATTTGTATTGGATGATTTTCATTACAAATGTATGTGATCCATGCATTAACGGAAACTAAGATTTTTTTTTATCATTTGCAGTAACTGGTGCGTTTTATTTATTAAAATTATACACAATGGGACGAATAATCAATAATAATAATAATAATAATAATAATAATAATAATAATAATAATAATAATATTATGGAGTAACTTGTAAGTACTCACTCAAACGTACATAAGTGTAAGTTAGCAACTCCTATGTACTACATCCTCTGTTCGAGTGAATAGTTTACACTTGCTTTATTTTGTAAGAGAGAAATCATAAAAGCAAGTGTAAATTATTGACCGAAAGGAATGGAGTAGTTATATTTAGAAATAACAAATACTTAGATCTAACCATCCTAGCAGATGTGAAATCGTGAACTTCAGCATGTCCTTAATACACAAGCTTAATGTAGAACGATCTGACTGAAAACCGAATACTGTATATATATTTCTTCAAACATCGTCATTGGCAGCAGGAGGAGGAGGAGGAGGAGGAAGAGGGCGACTTTTACGACGGTGGAGTATAGTATACACCCAAAGGAGTAGCAAAATTATCTCTAATGCACCACATATCTTCCATCCCCACCCGAATATTGTTCTGCCCAAATCGGTCGTAGATGGATTGAAGTATGTCAAATATATGAACCCCCAAAGAAGACCAAGCAGAATTGTACAGACAATCCCTACAATTGTTGACAATGTAACCATGTCTTTGTTTGAAAATAACAAAAATTATTGTAGGGGTAATCTCAAACAATTAAGGTTTATTATAGGAGAAATCTAGTATGAAAATTGGAAATTATTAGAAATTAAAATTATTTAACAAGATTTTTTGAAGATTTTTGGCGAATTAAGGTAATAATACTAAATACCAAGTATTTTGTATATTTGATTGTTCGTCTCTGTTTTGGCTACCACTTTACAATGTATTCGTTTTTGATTTTACTCGTAGAGATGGAAACTTTGTCGCTCATGAATTGGCCCACCTGATGCCGATCGTTTATACGACGAGGGTATTGGGTTGGAACGATTCCGGACCGTATTGCACCTTTTGTTGACTTGGACGCCGTTGGTTTACAAAATTAATGAAGTTGGGTTTTTCTTTCAGAAAAATAAATATTTGGTTGTTTATGATCGGGATTTTACCTTAAGGAAATCTCTTATCTCTCGATTTCCTACTTGATTTAGGTCCGTTATTAGGTAAAGGACCTTTCATTTCCTGGAAACCAAATGGAGAGGATCCTGCTCAACGGTTTTATCATTGACATGGTCACGTAAAATGGCATGTTTGCTATGAGCCTTCGAGTGCTACGGAATGCTAATTTCGTCAAATAAATCAACCAAAAGAATGCTTCAATTAAACCTACAAAGAATTTCTTCTTACACCAAAAGTTACCATAAATTATAATCTCAACTCAATCAATCAAACCAACAACAACATATAGGCAGGCATTTGCAGTTCTTCTAGTTCTTGTATCGATAAAAGGCTCGTTTCTTCTTCTTTGATTGATTGTTAATGGTAAGCACAAGCTTTCCTGCTTCATTGTTCTTGAACGAGTTCCTGACCGGCTTTTCCATCGATTCCATCTTCTTTTCCTTCTGAATTATAATAGTGTAAGACCCTTCATCTGTTGGGATAAATTCCTCCTTGTAGCTCACTTCCCCTCCCAATACAGCCAAGTCCCAAACCAATGCTTTTCCGGCCTGTTAATCCAAAATTCACAGTTTGTTATAAGCCGACTTCAATTGACAGCGAATATAAATGACTAGTAAGAATTGCGAAAAGACTTGAGATTTTTTTATGTACCTCTAGTGCAGGGATCTCAATAGTTTCAGTTGATCCTGGTTTTAAGACGATTTCAGTGACTTTCCCTTCGTCTCCATTAAATTCAGTGTCATTTTCGCGCTTCAATCCACCATATTGGACCGGGATTTCCTCAAATGGGATGTACCTGAACACCCAAGTGTAAGGAAATTGCAAGCCAACAAGTAATACTACCCAATATATCAGGGAATCCTAAGAATGCAGGTCAAGGGGCCGGATGTAAGTAGACAAAAAAAACAATGTCAAAATTAACCTATATTCTACCTGACTACATTTTAGTGAGTCGTTTTGATTAATTTTATAAATCCGAATCAAAGAATACGATAGATCTATAAAAAAATGAGGAAATCAAGAAAACAATCACTCACTTGAGAAGGGTCTCAGTAACTTTAGCAGGACGAGCAACAACAAACTTGCTCTTGCTTCTTTGAGTTAAGAAAGGTGAGATCAAAGAATAAAAAGCATAGTACCAAAATGGCACATTGATAAGCACCTGTCACATAAAAAAAAACCGTTCAAATCATTTGTTTACGTTTAATTAAAATAAACTTCACAGAGACGAAGAAAGAAAACTCACATTTTTCGCAACCAGTTCAGGATAATTATCTTGAAGAAGGCCAATAGCTTTGAAAGTAGCATTCCTAATTTCCTTCTTAGAAGGACCAGGACAATTCTTAAGATCATAAACCTGAAGAATAGAAGTAACACCAGCGGGTCGAAAATCGAGTTTTTTAATCCCTCTTTCCATAAACTGAAACCTCCACCTCAAAAACTGCTCTCTCTTTTCCTCATTTCCAAATGTTTTCTGATACAAATCTTCATTACTAAACACCCCAAAAATATTATAACAAACCGGGTGATTTTCGCGGTCATAGCCATTCATATAAGCTGCATTCTCAAGATCAACCCCTAAATCTTCCTCCAAAATTGATCCTATATTAAAATTCTCCCTCCAAATTAGGGTTTTCTTAAGCATTTCAAAAGTTTCATTAACCTTAAATTCTCTAGCTCTTAAAAATTTCAATAAAATTACATCTGTACCCTCTGATCCTTTACTAGGTAACAAAGGTACACCCCAAATTAACACATCTTCAATTTCTTCAATCTTTTTACCCTCCAATTCATCTTTTTTCTCGGGTTTTTCGAGAAGGGTGTTACCTAAAATCGCTTCTTCAAGTAGCGACTTTAACTCGGCTAAGGCCTTCCTTTCACTCTCCTTAAGGTCAGAGAGATTATTACTCTCCTCCCTATAAGAAGAGCTCTTTTCAATCAACCCGGGTTTCGCCTCATTCTCATCCTTCTCCTCATTTTTGGGTTTTTCCGAAACTTTCCCTTCATTTTCTGTCACCATTTTAGCCTCTTCTTCAGAAACAACCACTTCCTGTTTCTGGGTTTCTTCGATTGCAACTTCAACCGTCATTGCAAACAAAAAAGATCAAATCTTTGAGATTTTTAGAGAATATTGAATTAAATTAATGAAAAAAATGGAATTTTTAGCTTGTATTTGAGCTGTATTTTGAGGTTATTTTTGGGGTTTTGTGAAGGTTAAGGTGGTTGGAATTTTGTGAGGGGAAATGGAGTAATGGTGTAACGGTTATATAATATTTGAAAAAAACGGTTCAATAAGAGGTGGTCCCACATATAACGGCTATTTATCTGGCTCCATAACCAAAGAGGAGAGGAGCCGTTACAAAATAGTTGTTAGATTCCCTCGTCTAGGTTTTATGCTTGGTTGTAGGACACCATTCTTTAGCTTACACAAATAATAATAGAGATGGTAAAACTGTAAAAGTACATCATATTTTGGGTCCATATAATTTGGGTTTGTCTTTTGGTTCAATTTACTCAAATTTGTGAGAGATATGTCCGTCATAAGGAAGACTTGTTGTTTGGTTTATATGATTGTGCATTTTAAGGGATCAAGTTGGGTTTTGAATAATGTTTTTAGCTGTTTTATATCTTGAGATGATCTCGTGTAAGACTGTTATGCATAAAAAAAACTATAACATGTTTAATAATTGCAATCATTAACAGAGGTGTGTGTATATATTGGGTATTTGTGTATTTTTAGAGTTAATGTTTGATAATGACTAGAAATTCACACACTCAATAACATAAGATATCGAACATCTTAACATCTCGTGCTACTCTAGTAGACAATTTGCTTTGTTGGTAAAGTTATGTCAAGTCAGCAACAAAATTGTCCTTGTAATTCCCTTTGAACCGGAAAAAAAAAATATCTCGTACTATAAAAATATCATTTCATAAATCTTGTTAACTAAATAACATGAGATATCAATTTTTTTTAATCCATCTTTATTTGTTCATTTTATCAGATGAAACTCGGAATTGTATCAAATTAGTTTCCAAGTGAATTTGGAAATGTTGGGAGACCGGTGAATTTCATGGCCAAATTCGAAGAGCAACTTAAAATCCAACTTTCAAAATCTGTAAAATCGCATTAAAATTCTATATAACCATATGGAACGGGAACCGTCTTAACTTAATGTCTCACAAACTCCTTTTATTTTCACCGTCTTAAGCTAGCGGTCTTGAACAAAAATTGGTGACTTAGACTTTACTTACTACAGTATTTACTAAACTGAAATAGAGAGTGGAATATAAAGAAAGCTGAGGTATTTCCAACTGTGAATATGGACCAATTCAGAGTGGAAAATAATTTAAAGTATGTCAGAAAACTGAGAAAAATTGAAAGCACCAGTCTCAGCTTCTCCATTAAACAGACTGACAAAAAGACCAGATCTTTGACCAGACAGCCAGTAATCCAACTGCAGTAACATCTTTGAACACCTATTGTTGTCCGATTTAATATACTCAATTTTGGAGCTTGTTTTGACACAAGCAAATAGAACAATATTTGCATTAAGAGAAGCAAGAAATAAAGATCCATATGGTACTATGGGAATGAGACGCTATCGACATCGGGTTTGTAAATACACCATTCACAATCAATAGAGATTTCATTTTAGCCTTATCACACATTTAAAAAGCTTGAAAAATACCCGATTTCAGGATAAAAGAGAAGGAAATAAGAATAAGAATTTTCAAAGTGTTGATTACATGGCCAACTCTCTTTGCAATTCAGCAAGTTCATCTTCCTCGGGGTTCCTCTGGGGAACAGGTCGTGTGGGTTGCCTTCCTTCGGTAGTATGGGTGGAAGACATTGGGGGATTTGTAGCTGGCTGTAGAAGTTGTTCCTCCAACTCGGCCCCTTCAAGCTCTTCGAGCTCTGCTTCCAGTTCATCCTGTAATCAACAAAGTTACATTAACACAAAGGATTATTATTAGCTCAAATTCTCATATAATGTAGTCTTGTGAATATACAATATCCCATAAATGAGTAGAGTTTATGGTTAAATGAGTTGGTCTCTCCCTTCCACATTATATTAACATGAAACTATCTATTAAAAGACTAACTATAATATTCGATACTTATACATGACCCGAATATGCGTTCAAACAATCACTTCTTACCTCATCAAAGTCACTGGCGCCAATGGGAGCAGAAAGTGCGTCTTGAATCTGTCTCAAATTATCGGTCTGTTCATTGATCTCGTCCATTGTCTTGTCCACATCATCGATATTTCTGAAAACAATAACATGGGTTCACAAGATCAGTTGTTAATAGTAATAATCCCTGTATTCTGAACTCTACATCAATTTAATGATATTATTATTGCTACCTAGCTTATACATTACTTTTAATGGAGAGTACTACAGTCTAATCAGAACTTTAACCTACTCTGACCATGGATTATGATAAATAAGCTGTTTGCCTAGAGAGGAAAAAGAACCTAGTTTGACAGTTTGAATATGACTTTTGGTTTGATAATGTGCAATATCAAGGCACCAAACTACCAATGAGGCAATCAATGAATGAACCACAAACACAGCAATCAATAGTTGATGATGCACGCACCAGCCTATATCCGGAACTCTAAGCCGACCCAAGCCCATATTGACATGTCGAAAAACACAAATGAAAAAGGTTGGAAACACTTTTGAACCAAATCCGGGCTCTAACCCGACCCAAACCCACAATGTCATGAGCAGAATTTAGACTTAAACACACCACCCATATTTTGGCCCGACTCGTATTCACCCATCCTAAACACTAGTATTTGGTATTTCACAATTCACGCAAATGAAATAAGGATGATATGATGAAGTGTTCAAGCACAAAAACTAACAGCATACCAAAATAAGAGAATGTTCTATGCGAAGAAATGTTTTATGGACTCGTCAAATGAATGAGACATGCATAAAGTCACAAGGAATTAGGAAAGGTCAGCAGAAAAGCAAAAAAAAAAAAAATTGCAAGTTTTAGCTAAACTCTAAAACTATTTACGAAACCATCATTAGTTTCTTTTTAACTGTCACATTCTTTTTGTAAAATTATTCATTCATTGATCTAAAATTCAGGGGGTATTATACTTCCTGCTGCAACGTGCAAGCACAATTAATGACTACATTGAAGGAGAAAATATTTTAGGGAATCTAAATAGAACAATATTCAAGGAATTCGTAACTCACGTTGCTTTCTGCATGGCCTTCATAGCTTTAGCACCAGATCTCAATGCGTCAACGGTCTCTGTTGTTGCTTTCGCTCCTTCAAGCATTATCATCTGGAAGCCCACACAAAGAAACACAAAAAGAAACATGATGCCATGTCATACAACTCTTTCCAAAACAAAGCAGCATGAAATACACAAACTAGAACAGGTGCATGAGAGAAACTGAGCATAGAAAAACAATGATTAGTGCAATGAAAGATAAGAGGAAGCAGTTCGACAGAGTTCCAAGGGAACAGCAACGCACTAACCTGATCATGGATACGTAGTTGAAAATTTCCCAGCTGCTCCACTTGTTGTTCATACAACTTCTTCCTCTTTAAACATTGTATTGCAGCTTCACAAGGCAATCACAACTAAGTCAAACACAACACAACAAAACAAAATTTAAACAAAACAAAAGTGCAAAAATATTGGCAGACTCATTGACGTAACGGTAGCTGCATTAAACATTTCACATCATGTGAATTGAGTATCGTTAAGAGTTTTTCCCGATGATTTTTGCTTCTTCTTTTTCCACATTCCTTTAGTATCTCATTCCTTTTTGTTATGTTATTTTTCTTCACTTTCCTTTCCTTTCTTTCACAATTCTCACTCTTTATCTCATATACCGGTCTTGCTTCCGCTTAATCTTGTTTTAGATGGTGGAAAATCGACTAAGATGGTTTGGGCATGTGAGAAGGAGACCTATGGACGCACCAGTTAGGAGACGGGAGACTTGGGGAACAGAAAAGGTTGCTAGGGGTAGAGGGAGGCCAAAACAGACATGGCTGAGAGTTATAGAGCACGATATGAGATTTCTCCGGCTTGACGAGGGGATGGTGTCGAAGAGGGCACAATGGAGGGAAATGATACATGTGGATTTTTAGTTTTTGATGTTATTTGGAATATTTAATGTTTTTATTTATTTATTTATTTACAAATTTATTTGCTTTTTTCGGATTTAGTACAAGTTTTACCAACAACATTTTATATATTAATACTTGTCTCACTTTTAAGGTATTCCGGACCCTTAAGTTTTACTTCGGTTTTCAAAATTGTTTTAATCTTTATTTTCGATTTAAATTCTAAGTTTATACAAGAAATCCGGACTTAGATTTTAAAACCTATAAGGCTACCTTGGCTTTGTATTATGTTTCACTCCCCTTTTATTTTTCACTTTTCCTTTTCTATATTTTCGCATTTTGTGGTGTGCGATTCTAAAGGATGATTCATGTCAGCCGACCCCAAACCATTTTGGGATTAAGGCTCTGATGATGGTGATGTTGTTGTTGTTGTCTTTTACTCCGTCTCTTCAAAACCAAACACTCCATTTGCTTTAATGCTCTCTCCAAGATGCTACTTTGATCATGTTTTTCTTCATATAGAAGTATGTATTACTTATTTTTGTAGAAAATATTATTTTCTTTGAAAGATCTTGATAACAAATGTAAATACACAGGTGTAGTAACAAATATACGGCCATGGTATGGAAACTTTGACCTCCAAAAGGAAAATGAGGTGTTTGGTTTGAAGAAATAGAGTATTATTTTCTCTTCATCTCTCCTTTAGGCTCAATCTTTCCACCATTTCATCTATTAAACCTCTCTCAGAATGTTTACTTCTAAAGGTTCATGGTAAAAAGCCCCAAATATTTATTATGCTAGAGCTTTGTTGTTTTTATTGCAATATTGCATTAGTCATTTCGCAAACTAATAGTGTTACAGAATCTATTAGAGAAACGAATACACAATAATAAGGCAGCTATGGATTCATATTACATAACACTCAGCGGTGTTAACCAAATGTCCATTTTATTAGCAACTATTATACCAGTCCGTAATAAACAAGATGCAAATGTATCAAATCCAGAACTATACATTCCCCTTGTTCATAATAAACCTAAGTGTGACTATCTCGTTGCTTCTGCTATTTAAAGAATCAGTGCTGATGATGAATTAAACAATTGACATCCGTCAATCGAATTTGTACAATACCATATTTCTCAAAAGAACGCAAGTGAGGTGAAGGTAAAGCAATACAAGAAAATCCTTAGTTCAGGAAAACATAATCTAAAAGGAAAGGGAGCAGCGGAAAAACATAAAGTACTAGAAACAAATAAATTGAACATTCTAATGATAACTATCAGTATTCAGTACGAGCATTCAAATTTCAAATTTTCGAAACACCGGCAAACAGAAACATACCACGCTTATTCTTTGCCCTGCTGAAGTCTTTTGCCTTCTCAACCTCTGCAGCAGCCTTCTTTATAAGAACCTGCTCTTTCTTTTCTAACATTTCAAGTGCCTGCAGAACATATGAAAGCATGAATACTCAACTAACAGGAAAAATAATGACAGCGCAGATAGCACTCAATTAGCAGATAGTTATACAAAAGAGGCTTATATGTGCCAATTAGCAGGCTAAATATGTTGTAAGGTATTTCTGTTCCTAAATTATCCAATACTGGATGCATTTCGCCACAATGGAAGAAGAAAAGCCTTCTCCATTCCGTTTGCATCTGCTCCTCAAATGCCCAAAAGCTGTCCCGATCATATTGCTTAAATTTCGGTCATGATACTACATCGAAGCCGCTTAGTAGAAGTTAGGAAAGTTGTCAGGACTGCATTTAGGGCAGTTCCCATCACATGTATGCAGCACAATAAAGATCATGGTTTAAAATACGTGACGCAATGCCGTATAACAACCGAGTTATTAAGGTATTGAAGGTTATTGTGACCACATTTTTTACCATATTATTAGCGCAACGGCCGACATTAGGAGGGCGGAGGCAACAACTAGTTCCGTGATCAAACGTAATGAATTGATTTGACTGAAACAAGTTATATAACCACGATCCAAAAAACATAAAGCAAGCTATCTGCGGCTCTCTGTTTCTCACTACTGACGCATCTACCGTCGAATTTTCAAGGACTAAAAACGTTCAGCTTCAACAAATTTTAAACAATGCACATCGCCAACATCTGCTGTGGTATAATGCTTATACTTCAAATGAATCATCCAGAACATAAAAATGTCCTATAATTCAAAAACGCATTGTTGCTGCCCTCAACTCAAAAGAGCATCTGTTAGTCACTTATTAGGGAGTGCAACCAATTCACTCACATCCTTGATACCACCACAACAAAGTCACATTAAAGTATTAGCCTAGCTAATAATTTGCTCAACTACTGACTAATGATGCAATCGCTTTCTAATGTCCACTTCCTAATACACCACCATCCCAATTCCTAATACACCACCATCCCCTCCCTTGACGCCCTCCATCTTCACATTGCCTCACCTAATTAGGCACACAAACATCTAACCACAGTACAGCAATTCCAAAAGGACACAATCAAAGGTTAAATACCATTTCTGAATTGCGTCCAAATTAATCATGAAGCAGCAGCTCACATAGTTCTTAATCGTAATCAATCCGTACAATGTGAAACACTATATGAAATGCTATTCATGTTTAGCCGCGGCGAAATTGACGAAAGTATGAAACAATCGCCCAGCATTGTATTCAAAGCTAATTTCTAACCTCCAAATTCTTTCAAAATCCAATCAATTACAACTTCCTAATTAAACAATCAATCAAACAACAATCCCTAAACACAACACAAATCCAATTACTCCACAAACCCTAAAAAATAAAATAATTAAAAAAATCACCTCACTCAATTTATCAAGAGTGGCAAGAGTACTAGACGCCGAATTATCTTCCCGTCCTTTAGCTCCAAATAATCTAGCCATCATACCTGTCGACATTTTATTCCCTGAAAACAAATTACAAAAAACGACACAATCAAATCAAATTGAAAATAAATTAGGGTTCATACAAAACCCCAAAATCAACTCAATCTCTGCAAAACACAATCGAAATAGCAGCAAATCAGCGAATTGAAATTGATTTTAACGATTATCAGAAGTTGAATTACCGTAAAGATTGATTAGATTGTACGAAGATCTTGAAGAGAGAGAAATCTGGAAATTCCTCGAAATTTTCCGCGGTTTGTATTTTTTCTTTTTCTTTTTCTTTTTTTTTTGTGTTTTGATTTGTTTTATTTTTTTTTTGTTTTTGGGAGGAGATCGGAATGTGGTTGGTTGTAAACAAGTTGGAAGTTGAGTAGGATATGCAATGGATTTACTTGGTTGCTAAGTTAGGGGATCTTAGAGTCATGGCTAGTTTGGCAACTAAGCAAATGATCTAGGGGATCTGATGGTGGGCAAAATCGTGTTCCGATACGGAATAGGATACTAGTTTAGTGACTTAATTTCAAGCTCGGAAAACTAGAATGCAAGATTTAAAAATAGGGCTATTGAACTTGTAACGTTGGATTTATTTTACACTTGTCAGGTAAAAAAAAAAAAAAAAAAAGAGAAAAAGAGATTAAGAGCTCATGAAAGAGGGTTGATGGCTTGGTGCGATATAGACGATGATAATAAGAATTTTTGGTATGAGAATTTTATCAATATATTAGTGTTTGTTACAGTTAGTGAAAGGTGAGGGTTACACATTTGCTGTATTGGGATAAAATACGGAGTAACTTATTTATTGCGTTTTCTAATGTAGACTATTTTTAAGAAAATGAGCAATTTGGAAGTGTTTTTATTTATCTTGGTCTTCACGAAGATCGATGAGCGTTAGCCACAAGCCAAGAGCTTAGATGAATGTTATAGATTTATTGGACTCGTCTTTGCAAAAAGATCTTTGGATAGTTTGAGCGGGGCTCATGGCTTGTCCTTATACCTTCCTTGTGGAGTGAAAAGTATAAAAAGAAACGATCTATGTTGTAATTCTCCTACTTCAAAACGATGTTAAGTATGGTTTTGAAGGATCTTTGATAACAAATAAATGACAATTATCTTGTTATATTTATAGTCTTGTCAATATTTATAGTCTTGTCAATACAAACATTTTGGGAATAAAATGTTTTTTTTTATTTAAAACCCTTTTATAAGGTACGTCATAATATATATCTATCTATATCTATATAATATAATAAAACAGAAACCACTTCATACATTTTCCCGTCAACTAATGCAGGCCCTCGAGGACAAATTAATATTGTCCATAAATTAGCACATCTCACTAGCAACCTTATATAGAGCAACCCAACAAGTTTATTAACCTATATACTCACATCATATTGTTTACGCTAACACTACTACATGCTACAACACACGAAGTACATAATCATTGAGCTCCTGACAACTATTATGATCCCTAGCTACCATAAAAACAAATCATTTTTTTCATTTTGACCTCTATTATGAATTAAGCTTAAGGTATTGAAACGGGATAGCGAGATATTTAAATTGGTACGTGGTTTAACTAAATTTTTATTTTATACTTTCTGTCTATGTATTAAGAGCTGCAAATAATGATATTACTCGAGAATATGACATAAACCAGACACAAAATTAACGGGTACAATTTGAGCTTAGGATCATATGGGTTATTAATTTAACTGAATTTCAACCTTTTTTTCCCCTTTTAACTCAAATTTTCCTAACAATAGTCAAGAAATTGGTACAATTTGGACTTATGATTTATGATTGTTTGTAGTAGAGGTATGAGACAAGCAGCTAAATATACTATGAATGAAAAACATATATAAGCATGTTTCATGAGTAAGGGTGAGATATAATTAGATCTGAGAAATTGGTCAATCGAGTCAGGTTAGTTCAGGTGGCGTAATTTCATATTAGGAGTTAGGGTAGGTTGGGTGCTTCTGATTGTTGTGGGTTTAGGTCTCTTTCTTATCTATTATTATCAAGTTGTTTAAGACTAAATGGTCATTGCACAACAATAAACATTTCGAATTATGGGTCGAGCTCGAGTCCTCAATTCGCGTGTCGGATCGAGTAGGGATTCGTTGATCAAGTCATTTACACTGGGTCAATTTTGTCAGGTCTTAGTATAATTATTTCAAGTAATCTAAATATTGAGTTTATTATAGCGCTCCAATAACATTTGGCTATCATAATTATATGATATTTTTTGTTTTATTGCATTTGGCTATCATAATTTATTTAATATTTATTTTTAAGTAAAAAATGTTCCTACAATTTAAACCATTTGTTTTAAATGTTGTACATTCAAATAACTACAATATTGTATAATAAAATTAAAATGATGTAGTAACAATAAAATTATATTAACCTATTCATATTTTCAATTTATATGCCCGAGCAAAATTACACGGGTCCTAAGATAGTAAAACAGTAGTATATGCGTAATGTAATTGATGAAAGTAGCTAAAACTTATTTTAAAGGATATTTTAGTCTTCTATTTTAAATGACTTAACGAATTCTTGAGTTCGATCAAGTTTGTGTCAATGTTTTCTTCTGGTTTAAATGAACGCACGTATATTGCGAGTAAGAATCGAACCTCCAATATTATGCAGGGAGTAAAAAAAGCTCTTACCATATACACCATGTGTCAATGTGAGATGCAAAAATGCAATTTTGATTCATTAATCTCAATTTCTTAAATGAAAATTTGGAGTTGGGTACATATGTAGCCCAAAAGGGACCTCACTAATACAAACCACCAACTCATTTATAGCCAAAATTTGGGAATGGTGTGGTTAATTAGCTCCCATGAGAGTTAGCATTCAAGTTGCATACGACGTTGATAAAATGATAATCAATCATGAATCATGATATGAGCCTACATAAGTTAGTGATAAGAGTAGGGTAGGGTTCACAAAAATGATAAGAGACATGTGAAATGAGAAGACAACCATTAATGTAGAATAAATCATTAAAAAAACGATCCACCATTACATAATTATTGATTGATGTGAAAATTATGGAAATTTCCTACAATTTACGTACTTGATAATGAAAGATTGAACAAAGCGTCTCCCTTGTGACGGGTCGGTATTTGTGACGGGTAATGTCACTCACAAAACGAATAAAGCAAAAGGTGGAGGCACCCCTCCACTTGCTTTCCTGTTAGGTCTCTTCCCATATGTTTGTGAGGGACATTGTCCCACATCGGTAGAATAATAGTGAAGAGGCTAGCTTATAAGTTAGTGGACTACTCCTCCTATCACCAATTGGTTTTAGGATGGAACCTCACTTGCTTATGAGACGATCTCATGCACCTATTTCTATAAGCCTGCTGCGGAGGACTCAACATTTCCTCACTCCTCCCATGGGTCTTTTGTCTCACAATTTGGTACCCGTCTTCTCAAAGTGACGGATACCTTCCGTCACAAATGAGAATTGCCCAAGATTGAAAGCCCATGCACTCAAATTGGTAGTGTTTATTCGTCTCCAACTCTTCAACATAATACTAACATTTTTTGTAAAAATAAATTAAAACATATCGCTTGATCTTGTATAATTTAGAGAAAGTGACAATAGCCTTAGTTCTTACAACTGGTTTCCCTTAAGATCTTATATCCATCACAAGTTTAAAATCGGACAAGTTAGGGGTGTTAATGAGTCGAGTCGAGCCCGAGATTGGCCTTGCTCGGCTTGTGCTCAAGAACTAAAACTCGAGCTGGAAAAAAAAGTATTCATTATCAAGCTTGCGAGCTTTAATGCGAGCTCGAGCCAAACTCGAGCTCAAATCGAGCCTATATATAATTGCTAATTTTTGGATTTTTTTTTCCAATATTTTCAATAAGAAGGCTCGAAGGTTATATGTACAAATATTTGGCAAATCAGTGAAACGTTTGATATGTGTGATACAAATATATAATCATAATAGAATATTTTTATAACATATGAGCAATATCTTATCTAATCACACATGTTCAAGCCGCTCGCAAGCTTTTCGAGGCGAGGCATCATTTGCTCGGCTTGACTCGTTAAGTTCTCTAGCCGAGTCCAAGCCCGAGTCGAGCTTGAACGAGTCGAGCTTTTACCGAGTTTTGACTGAGTTTCTCGCGAGCTGTCTCGTCTCATTAACATCCTTAGTCAAGTATTAAGTCATACGGATGAGACAAGTTTACTACCATTTTCTAGACACTTTATTTTTTGTCTCATCTATTTATTTAACATGTTTCATGTTTAAAACAAATATGTCATTCCTCTGTTCTCTCCAACATTTCTAATTACTATCTATCGGTGTTTAAATTACCGGTAAGTGTGACAAATAAGGTTAATTCCATGTTGTCTCATTTTTTGTGGGCAGGGTGTAAAGTGTCAGGCACAACGCATTGGTGTAGTAGGAATTTCCTTAGTCTACCCAAAAGTGAAGGCGGGCCTGGCTTGCGTAACATTGGTTGTCTTAATCAGGCTATGCTTGCAAAAAACGCGTGGAGACTAATTTTTGGGGAAGACTCATACTTCTCAAAGTTTTTTCGGATCAAGTTATTTGGGATTGAGACGCTTAAAGGACCTCCACCTGCCCCGAACCAGGCAAATCTTTCATGGGGGGCACGTAGTATCCTCCATGGATATGATCTGATTACAAGATATGTGGGGTGGAAGCCGGGTACTAATTCGCTTCTGGGCGTGTGGGACACAGAGTGGGTGTTGGGTCCAGACCGAAACTAAAGGATGATTTTCTGGGTCTTGACCATGCTGCTCTTTGAAATATAAGGATCAGGGATTTAGTTCAGAATCGGGGAGAATGGAAGGAGGATTTGGTTTGTAGATACTTTGTTAAGGAGGATGATGACAAAATTCTAGCGATTCCTTTATGCCATACACGATTAAATAATGAAGCATATTGGCAATTATCACAGAGTGGTAAACATACGATTAAAACTGGGTATTATGCAGCGCTTTCATGTTTTATGGACAGGAAAGGCTCTATAAAAGACCGGTATAGGTTGAACGAAAAGAGTCGATCTTTTTGCGTAACAAAACTCTGGTAACTCCCGGGACCACAGATGTGGAAAATCTTAGTATGGAAGATGATTACCAACTCCCTGCCAGTGGGTAGCAACTTCACTAGTCGGGGAATGGTGACAGATACATCATGTAAACTTTGTTCAAATGATGGGAACATAGTTGAAATAATAGAACACTTATTTCGTGACTGTACAACTGCTAGGAAGGTATGGGCCGCTTCTATGCTACGGATTTGCGCCGAACAAGGGAATCATATGCAAATTGGAGAATGGATTATAAATTGGTTGTTGTACGTTAGTATCAAGAATGGATGATTTGAATCAAAGAGTAGTGAGCTTCCTTGGGATTTTATGGTGCCTTTGGGGAAGCCGCAATGCTAAATTTTTTCGAGAGGAAAATTTCCATCCCAGGTCCTTTTTTGGAATATGGAAAGATGTAACTAGAACAGCGCTACTGGGCCTGGAAGCAAGTAAAAAGGATGGGCATACATCTTCGATTACTGGAAGGAGTGGTATAGATGCTAATACAAGTGACAAATGTGGATTGAAGGATGGGAGACCAGTGTATATGGTAAGGGAGTGTACTACATGCGAGTCAGTACAAATCTTTATTGATGCAGCGTGGAAAAGCCGAACGGAAGGAGCGGTTGGGTGGGTGGTTATGGATGTGAGGGGGAACGTCCTTGCTCAAATGGGCATAAGGTGCGCGCGGAGTCACCGTTACAGGCTGAGGCCAAGGGTTTTAGGGCAGTTTTTGATTGGTTAAGATGCACCGGGTATCGGCATGTACATATCTCATCTGGGTATCGGCATGTACATATCAGAAATCTCATCCCTAATTTTCACTGCCTAGGCATTTCATATGTTCATAGGTCACTCAATGGTCAGACTCATGATATGGCAAAACATATCATGAGATCTGACTTCTAGTATGGTTTTTTCTTTAAAATAAAATAGCTATTTATTTTACATTTTAACTCATTTGACATCCATTTACATATTATCTCCTTAACTTTATGTTGGTCAATATCTAAAGATAGACAAATAAACTAGAGTGTCACTTATAACGGTCCCGTCTTGTGATCTTTTACAATATCTACCCACTTGCTCGTTGACTTTTATCTCTCACAAATAAGAATTTATACGCTTGTAAAACAACGTGATAAAGGACGAAATGATGCCGTAGAGTTGTTGTCCTAGAGTAGCAGAGGTGTGAACAACAGAACAAATGATAGAACTTACGTACAAAAAAATGGTGAAATCGTGAAGCGGTGGAATCATGGAATCATGGATCGTATATTATTAGCCACGCATATAAAACCATAAAAATCTGACAATATAGTTATCACAAATTCTCATTGAAGACGGACACTATTCGTCACAAGCTGAAAACGGATAGTGTCTCTCTCACAATATGCAAGTGACACTATTCATAGAGTGCTTCATTTCTCCTCACTTGCTCTCTCACTTGCCTTATTCTAAAAAGAGCACTATCCATTTTCAGCGAAAAATTATATTTGCACAAGTGAGGACCTATCACCTCCACATTTTATTCCACCAAGGCACACACCCCTTTTAATTCCCTCCATCTCATTATTCTTTCCAAAGTTGGCCCTCTCATGTACCAAAAAAAAAAGTTATTATTTCCAAAGTTCAAATTTATGAAATAACCATATAGTTAGCAGGTTTGGACGGGTTTGTGGATCGGATTCTCAAGTATTTGTTGGGTAACATCCAGCACAAGGCCTTATGGGAGTGTTATATGTATTAATGAAGTACATGTTATATGATCCCGAATTATCTCCGTTTCTTTAAAAGAAATCGACCTCCATTTTCTATAAACAGTCCAGATTAATTTTTGTGATGATCCAATGCTTGTAATCGTTTCATAAAAATAAAGTTTTAATGAAGAGAGATAGAAAAAAATATATTAAAATATGAGTGTATTAGAGAGGAAATGAAGAGGATCCAAATTCCATGTAATGTGATGTTAAA
>VHZZ01005181.1:68013-83599 GCA_009801015.1 Silene noctiflora
TTAATAATATAAGGGTAGTTTCGTCTTTTTTGTTGCCTTTTTAGGAAAGTGGTAGAGTGGAGTTGAATGGATGAAATAGGAAAGGTGGTAGAGTGAAGTTGAATGGAGGAAGTAGATGTTTTTATATCTAATAATTTAGGAGGTTAATTTAGGGATAATATCAGTGAGATTCTAACACTACCAAAGGTTTAAAGGTTGTTATCTCATATTATTGTGGGTTCCGATTTAATTTTTTATTCGAGACAGTTACGTTCTACTAGTACTATTATTATAGTGGATATATATACCAGTCTATTTGCCTGGTGAGTTTTACTTCCGGTTTGAAAAGTTTTGCCCTAAGTTTAACCAAAATACTCTCTTATCTTATTATTGCTTACCTTTTTATTGCTTACCTTTATTTACTTTTACGTGTCTTTTTTTTTTTTTTGCAATCAATAAAAGTAGTTACTCCGTACTTATTTGTTAGCTGTTTTTACAATGCACGATTGATATTTAAATGTTAGAGTCATGCACGTTTTCTTTTATCCTTTGAGCTATACGGAGTATACCTTACCATATTGCCGTGGCCAAGACGATAAAATAACGACAGAAAGTCGAAAGAGGACAACTAAAATAAAATTAATGATTGGAAAAAGTGACGATAATTTGACTCAATGCCACGTCATAGGGACCTACATACGTGGCAGTGATACGAGCAGTACGTGTCCTCGTACCATTTGTCTTATTCTCCATCCTTGTCTTTTATTTACATTTTAAATTGATGATATTTTCATGGAATATAATTGCTCTTTCATGGTGAGTTGACCACCTTTTTTTATCTGGCCTAGTGTAAAATAACCTTATAGAATTAGTGACGGATTCAAAATTTATAATTAGAATGGTCAAAAAATTGTAGGGATCGAACGTGATAAATGTGTTAATTTAATTTTGTTAGAAAAAGTGGAGCAATATATTACCGTAAATAATATTACAACATAAATGTAATAATATAAAGAAATAAAAATATAAATAATATAACAATAATATAAAAAAGAGTAGAAAAGAAAGATGTAGTGTGAGTCGAATCGTGTTAGACGCTTTCTTAAGAGAGATAACGCCTCCACTGCACTGGTTAACAAATAGTGCGTTCCTCTCCCAAGATATGACAGCCTAGGTAGCACGGACACTCCTCCTAATCAGCCGTCCCGTGTCCAACACGACACTCATCGGACACACGCCGGACACGCCTAAATGTGTCGGATATCAATAAATGAGGAATGAGATGTCAAAAGACTGAAAAAAATTGATTAGAAGACGGGTTTGAGTGGGAAATGAGAATAAGTTATAGTCAAAGTCAAATTTCAGCTTCAATTATTTAAATTTAATATCAAATACATTTACAAAAATAAAATGATACGTTAATTTTAACTATAAATATATATTTTATTAAATTTAAATAACGTGTCCCGTGTCCTAAATTTTATGGGATGCTTTGTCACGTGTCCGTGTTCGTTTTGGTGCTACCTAGACAACAAACCGTTGGACTCTTTATGTAGCAGCTAGAGGAGCCCCCGAACCGATGACCGCCCGATGCTCAATATTAATTTTAATAACAAAAAGTATAGTTTATGTTATCAAACAAGCTAACCTTTAAAGTATAAAAAGATGCCTGATCTGTGTAAAACAATTGCTTGATAAAAATGATCAAATGACTTGTTCTCTCCACTCAAAGCTAGATTGCAGAAGGACGAAGACCAACGTATCTCTATATAACTAAATGAGCATGGTGCTTAAGAAGAGTATCACTTAGCCGTTATCTTACACTAGTACAAGGCATTTACCACACTAAATAAATATGATCAAACGGCTAGAATTATCAATTAGACATTTAAGAAAATGCACCATAATATATATGCTCATAATTTCGTATTAAATCATATTGACCAAGTTTAAAACTCTCCTTGTAACTCATAAATTATGGAGGATAAAGACACAATAAACCATATATGANATTGACCAAGTTTAAAACTCTCCTTGTAACTCATAAATTATGGAGGATAAAGACACAATAAACCATATATGAATTCTCGGTCAAATAATAAAACTCATTAAAATAAATAATTCTTAAATCACCGAATATTTTCCAACAAATTTATCTATGTGGTGGAGTTAGACATAACTAATGTGTCAATTGGTCCGTTAAATAAGATTAGTTCAAGTTTTTTTTAACGGAATCAATTTAATTTGGTTTAGTATTGATCAATCCAAATTAACATTTAGTTTTTAACTAAACAAAACGTGCATGACTGTCATTTCGGGTCATTTTCTCGTCTCACAAGTTATGTATTTTAAACTACCTCTCATTTAGAATTTTAGACAAATCACCATCTAGACAAGAAAATTACATAATTACTTTGTTTTTATCAAACACAACCCAACAACAATTTATTAAAAATGTAACAGTCGAAATAAACAAATAATTGATCTAAATCAACTAGAAAAAATCAAGTTTAAAATGTTGGAACGAACCAAGAAATGAAGTAAATTAAAATTTAGAAAACAATTGCACTTATCTGCTGGTGAAATGAAGAGGAATCACACTTAAGAGGCGTTTGGTTAGAGAAAGGGAAATGGAAAGGAAATCAGAAAGGGTAATAGGGGGAAAAGTAATGGATTACCTAAAACTTAACTAGTTGTTTAATTACATCAAGAAAGGGAATTAGTGGTCATCCACTCTCAATCCTACCACTAACACACACCAACACAAAAAAACCACTTATTTTTACTCAAAAATGGCTGCAACCATCGTCTCCCCACCCCACTACTGCTGATACCCCACCACATCACCCCACCTGACACTATCGCCCACTTGCCGTCGCCGCCCTACCCCACTCCAACACCACAACAGGCACTCTTCACCTTAAAAAAAACCCTCCCCTACTCTCGAAATCCGACGGTCTGGGGTACTTGGGGAGAAGATTGGTGGTTTGTGGTTTGTATTGGTGTGCGGGTGGTTTAGGTGGGGTGGTGGTGGTGATGGTGGTGGCGGCGTTATGGTAGTGGTAGCCGCAAGTGTGGTGGTTAGTGAAAGGTAACAAGGGTAATGAAATCTCATACCTTGAGGGGTAGGGGTAAGGAATTAGATAGATTGAGTGGTAAAGAAAGGAGTTTCATTCCCTTTGTTTGTGTCAAACAAACACCAACAAAGGAAATCAGTAACTTTGTTTCCATTTCCCTTTCTTATAGACCTCCAACCAAACGTCTCCTTAAATTAATTCAATTGCGGATTACATTATTATTCCGATTTTGTAAGATGTTTGACAACAATTCAACCATCTAACTTAAAATTCCGATTTCGCCACCAAAACATCTACCCTTAATTGAAAGTCGAAGAAACATTTTATCACAGCAGACAAAAATACCAAAATCTTCTTGGCTTACACATGCATAATTCTGGTACCACACCTACCAGGCACCATGAGTAGTAACATCCCATATGATATCTCAATTCCTAGGACACCTAATCAACTTTTGCATGCAAATATTTAAAAAAAAAAAAAAAAAAAGAAAAGAAAAAAACATTTATTTTGTACCATATCTTGCGAGAAATTATTAACGTAACATAAAAAAATTTTAAATTCTCTTTTAAAACGGCATTATTCGTTGTAAGCTTAAATCAGGCCAAGTATTATACTACTTGTATATAAAAGACAAATCACAAATTCTCGTTTCAGACATGCATTTTTCCATTAGTTTCAGCGGGGCATATGTGATTATTTTATGGTTAAATATCATTACAATGGTAAAGCTAGTATTACCGTTTATGATAACTTGTTTTTCAATAGTGGTCACATTTAGCTGTAATAAAATGGTTACAAAATGTCGTTTTATTACTTCAGATCAAAACGGTTCGTTTGAATGTCTGAAACAAGACCAACTGCAAATAAATGTATAGTATGTATTTAATTTGTCTTAAGATTAAAAAGGATAATGTCGTCTTAAATGAAATTTAATATATAATTAATGAACGAAAATATAAAATTAAAAACGTTTTAAATAGAAGTTACAATCACAAGACAAGTGATAAAAGAATTTGAGAAAGATTTAGTGAGAAGGACTTGATGGACCTCGTAATGGCAGTGAAGGACTCCTACCAATTATAAATACTCGTCATTTTTTGTCAAACCCTAACCTGCATACCCATTTCATACATACTTCCATTTACACTACAATTTTCTCAATAAAACTCCAATTTCTTTATTTTAGTTTTTTTTTTTTTTTTTGTTTTGTTTTGCTAAGATGACTATCATCATTGAGCAGCCTGAATTTGGTATTTTTCTTTATATTCTTGTTATTTATGAGGATTTCATTTATATTAATTCGTTTTTTCTAATGTCGGTAAGTGGAAAGATTCACGAGATAATTCATATTAGCTTATTGATGTATTGTCAAGCTAATATTTGTTTATATTGGTAACCTTTTGTGTGAACTATAAAGAAATTTTGTAAGAATATTCTATCGAAGATGATAAAAATAAGTTCTGACGTCAATTTTTCAGGATATATTCTCGTGAATTCTTGTTTATATAGATTCTTAACATGTGTTATCAGGACACATGTTTTGGGTCAATTATCAAGGTTCAATTTCGGACTCCCTTTTATATTGTACTTATCTTTTACGCATTTTTTACTTGGTCAAAATTTTATTCATTGATGATCCACATGTTTTCCTAATTAATATTTCTTGGTTGTTTTTTTAGTACCCTCCAAAATATCAAAAAAAATTGCATTTTTTTTAAAATAAATGATTTATTCCTAAAACAAGATTTTATTATCTCCATAAATATTCAAAATTGATTTTTTTTTCTTTTTTTTTTTTTTTATGAAATTAAAGTTGAGTTATGTGAAACAGGGGTGGAGGTAGAGCAGAAAAAGTATGGTGTAAAAGAGAAGGAAAATGGGCTGGAAAAGGAAGTTGAGGTGATTGAGAAAAAAATGACTTTGGGTGTTGGGCTAATGGCCCATCAGCCCAATTCTTTTATGGTACCCCAAATCAACTCTTTTGGCCAAACCTTTAGGTTGTTTTTCTTCCTTTCCATTCCAATTTTGGTTGCACCATTTTGATTTTAATGCTTGTTATATGAAATTAATGTCGTCTAATGTAACCATCGGTTGTTAAAACTAGGGATGTTAACAGGTTGATCTAATTGAATCTGGATTTATTGGAAGATATGATACATGAGTACAATAAGTTAATGATATGTCTAATAAGTAATACGAGTAACTCATATGATAGAGTTAACGGATGATACTCATGACTCGAATTTAAATCTTATTAGTACAGTATCAAAATTGCCCTTTATAAAAAAATGATAATCAAAATGAACATGTACAATTAACATTTTAGGTATGCTATTATTAACTTACATTTCACAAAACAGGGACTATGAAGCTAAAGGTGATAGGCAGCCAGGTGTGGAAAATGTGTACAAAATGAGTCATATTTACCAGTGCGTTGACTTTGTAAGTTCTTAATTACATTTAATATCTGTCTTAAACTTAAAACGGGTCAAGTATGATAGATAAAACAAAATGAGTATGTTTGATCCGTTTTCATCTTAAGATGGATGTTGCCGTCTTATTAAGAGAGGCTTACGGTTGATTAATGGAGATATTTTTATATTTAATTTGATTAATTGGTTGTATTATAGGTGAGAAAAATGAGAGAAGAGTACTCAAAATTGAACAGGGTAGAAATGAGCATATGGGAATGTTGTGAGTTACTAAATCAAGTGGTAGATGAAAGTGATCCTGACTTAGATGAGCCACAAATTGAACATTTGTTGCAAACTGCTGAAGCCATTAGGAAGGACTATCCTAATGAAGATTGGCTTCATTTGACTGCCCTCATTCACGGTACGGATCGACTCAATGTTTTACTTTCTCGCTGTGGATCTAAAGAGGACATGTTAGAAATACCGAGTAAATTAATTAAAATGAGACAATTCTTATGATTTGTTGGTTTAAAGTTCGATTCTTATCCTCTGATTATTTTGTTATCGAGATCTGTCTTTACATAACACGCGCTATTTTATTTTGGACCTTTTTGTAGGGACGTGAGTGTCACTATCTTACTCCGTATTAATTATGATGATTGCTTACTATTTGTGTGGTTGTGTTAGATCTTGGGAAGGTTCTTCTACTTCCTAGCTTTGGTGGGCTTCCTCAATGGGCAGTTGTCGGCGATACTAACCCTGTCGGTTGTGCTTTTGACGAGTCAATCGTTCACCACAAGGTATCAGCCTCATAATCGTAATTCTCATAGATTTTAGCTAGTAGAAAGTCAGATTTACGTGGCCTTACCTTAACACGGAAAATGAAGAAACGTTCTAAAGACCTATGATCATTCATTCATTCATTCTACATGGTGGATTGATCGAATTTGGTGAATTGTTGCAGTACTTTGCACTAAACCAAGATTACAACAACCCAGCATACAGCACAAAGTACGGCATATACTCTGAAGGATGTGGACTCGAGAATGTGTTAATGTCATTTGGGCATGATGACTACATGTACATTGTTGCTAAGGAAAACAAGACCACCCTGCCTTCCGCTGCTCTTTTCATTATCCGATACCATTCCTTCTACGGTAACCACTTTACTCTGGCCCCTATGTATTTGTGCGCCTACCCTTTCATCAGACGGTCCTAGAGCAACTGACCTGAGCAAATTGATAGGACTGCTGTATACAATGATTGCAGTTTTACATTCTCTGGTTTATTCATACTCCTTGGCATTCGGTTTCTAATTCTAATTAGTAAATCGCGGTGTAACTGAGCGATTTTTGTTTCTCTGGTTGGTTCAGCAATGCACAGAGCAGGAGCGTACAAGCACCTGATGAATGATGAAGACAGAGAAAATTTGAAGTGGCTGCACATTTTTAACAAGTATGACTTGTACAGCAAGAGTAAGGTCAGAGTCGATGTTGAGAAAGTCAAGCCTTACTATCTTTCCCTCATCAACAAGGTATGTATTTATTCTCCTATATGCATGATTTGAGTTACTACTCGTACTTGTATAAGGTCGACCGGCCTACATGTGTGCGTGTTGAAACTTGAAATGAATTGTTTTAAAGTCGCTAGCTCTCATGTCACAGAGTAAAGAGAGCTCTGTCGATATTGAAGGCATGCATGCTTATTTTTGCTAACTCGTATTTAATCGTGTTGATATTCAGTACTTCCCGGAGAAGCTTAAATGGTGAAGCAAGATATACAGTGGAAATGGATGAATAGAGGGCCTAATTCCTTTCAAGTTCTTCTATAGTTGTAATACTCGTATATTTCTTGTAATTTCTGCGTAATAAGTTCGTCAAGGCCGGTGAAGCATTTATCTTTAGACTACTACATAAAAGGTGTTGTGGAGGTCTGTCAAGTATTTGGTGTAATTGTACTACTACTACTACTACTCTTTTGCTTGTAACAACATTGATTGTCATGTATGTTATTGTCAGTTTATTATGAAGTCTACTTACAGCATCTCACTTGCAGTAACAAAATTATTCGTGGTCGTAATATCGAATAAAACACAATCATACGATAGAACCATGAAACTATCTAACTAAAAGAAACAAAACTTGTCAAGAGGGAAAAAGAAGAGAGAAAATACAAATGTGGTTATTAACCTAAAACGATAAAGCTAAAATACTACATGACTACGACTAGGATTAGGACTGGGACATCGATAGCCAAATTGACAAATAACTTAGAGCACCTATGTACCAACAAATTTACAAAATGATATTTATTTCACAAACAATAAAAACCTTAAAAAACATGACCTTAGATGATGAGATTCGTTTGCCTTGACCTATAATTTTATAAATCTTGTCACGACTTATATCTGATCTATCCGAATTAAAAATGAGTCGATAAAACCACACAGAAAAACCCATGGACCAAAATAACCCGGCTCAAAGTGCGCTATATCGGAAATTATCTAATTGGACTGTTGTAAGAAGTAATCAATCCGAGTGATCGGTGATCCAGTAATAAGACGGAGTTGTACAAGTGAAAGGTATTAGAAGACACAGTAGTAAATTGCGGAATAGGATAACGATAACATGCTATTCAAAGCTTGACTTTGTACTTTGTTAATAAAAAAATGAATTGAAAGTTGAACATACGAACATAGTTGAATATGAGATATACGACGCAGTATTTTTATGGTGCATTGACCCGATAATATTAATTCGATGTTGATCTGTGTGTGAACGTATTATTGTACTGTCCTTACAGTACAGTCGCACTACATACAACGAATTTCGTCTAGGCAACATCGTTGATTCCGTACCTCGGCTTCATATTTTGTACTCATAACAACTTTGACCAAGGACAATCTTATGGTGTTACACTAGATACATGGTATTATTCAACACCGTGCTATTAGACCATTCCCAAGCAAGGTCAATTGCCAGGTCACCTTAATTACACAATTAGGAGGGGTTAATATGTGACTAATGGAGGTCAATTTGTGACCAAGGTTGAACCAAATTGACCTCCTTATTGACCTACTATGTGTCAAAATGTTATTGGTTGAAAGAATTAATTACATTGAAATAAATGAAACAAGTGTAGTGGTAGAGAAAAATGGGGTAGAGAATGTGAGAAATGATTGGGTTAATGACCTAGGTCGCGACCTTCTGCTTGGGAGAGTGAAAGTGGGTCAAGATAAATAAATTGGGATTAAGAGTAAAACCGAGTCGCGACCTAGTTAGCGCGACCTTTACTTGGGATGGTCTTATGGTGATATCTCATTTTTCTTTAACAAACAACAAAACATGGTACAAATTACTGGATTTACTGTCTAATTGTCGATGGGGATACGTCTACTAAACACCACAAAGAGAAAAAAAAAAATTCTGACAAAAGATAAGCTTTTCTTATACGGTTCATTGTTCGTATGTTTTATTTATTATTTTGTACGGAGTATAATTTATTATGTACTCCTTTCTTTATGAAGATGATTAATCTCATTTTTCAACAAGTTATTTAGCGTAGAGATTAATAATGTTTTTAAACAAATAAGGAAATTGAGTTTGTTTCATGGAAGTACAAGTTTTGTAATGTCAACCAAACATTATTATCGGAATTATTCCGTCGATGTAAGAATCAAATTTGTGTAAAAGTTGACTTTCTTAACAATAATAACTAACATACATACATTAAATGTGAAAATAAACAACGATCTTATAATATAAAATCGTTTTTTATTATAAAAAAAAAAAAACATAAATAAATCAATAATACTTTAAATATAAAAACTGTGGTAATGAAGTCAAGGTAGTACACCTGTAGTATAAGACATTTTCCCTTATAAAAGCATAACTCAAGCATGACAAAAAAAGCAAACCATTAACAAACTTAGCAAAAATAAGTTCAAAAATGGCAATCAAATCCATGAAGGCTACTATAATGGTGATGCTTATGATCACCATTGCTATAGCGGTTTTCGACACCGTGCCGTGTGAAGCCGGTCGATATAAACCAAATAAGCCTCCACCACCACCTCCTAGTATGCTCTTATTCAATCTTGCTTAATCTTATGCATGCAATACTTTTAGCTATCGTATAACCATTTAATTTTGTGCTGTATGTTTGTTTGTTTACAGGACCTAATGTTTGTCCAGCTTGTGTGTGCTGCAACCCGGCGCCACCGGGTGTTTGTTGCGGTTGTTGTGCTGTTCCTGTGCCGGAACCGCCTCCAAGTGAATATGTGGTTACACCTCAAGACCAGCATACCCCATAAGGATTTAATTTAAATGAGATATATTATCAATTATCAATGTCCACCAGAAAAAAGTTCTTTATGTAATTCATAATAAGTGTGTGTGTACTTAAATTATGCAATGTACTGTGGTTAAGTTCTTTAATATATTAATTTCTTGTTTTGTCTAATTTGTATTTTCACAAAATGGTTGTAAAATAGCTTTGCCATAAAGTTATCGTAACGCAACACCCAAAAAAAATGGGTCAGAATACTGCATTTTGTAAGAAAGAGAAAATTTCCACCACGTACACTACAATGACAAAAAAAAAATCGGCCGATTAAAAATACCATGAATTTTAACTTATAAAACAGCTAAGATTAAATTAATTTAGTTTAATTTAAATTAATTAAACTTAACTTAATACGAGTACAACTTATATTTAATATATTTAATTTAATAAACAAACTTAAACCTAACTTATTTTAACTTAATTGATACCGACTAAACCTAACTTATTTAACGTTATTAACCTTAAATTTAACTATTATTAGTTAAAATTAATTTACTTTAACTTAGTTTAGCTCAACTTAAATTAATTACACTAAATTAATTCAACTTTACTTGATTACCTTAACATAATTCGATTCTTTATTACCTTTAAGATCTAAATCCTTACAAAAGTCACATGAGAAATCAAATCCATAATTAGGGATCACAATTACTCTAGTCCAACTAACGCCTAAAAATATGATTTTCACAACACACTTTAGCTAGTTAGTGCTCCGTATATTGGAAATTTTTTATAATTAAAATCGTTTAACATCTAATATTTGTATACAACTAGTTTTAAACCCGTGCCAAAAAATATACGGGTCGTAATATTAAGCGCTGTCAGTAGATACATGAACATATAAATTTAAGAAAAGGTATATTTACTTTCAAACCTAACAAATTGACGGAAAAAATAAAATATTGATAATCATTTGCGCTCCTGTAGATGGCAACACAAATCCATTGACAATATGGTCTAATACCTGGAATAAAGCTAAATATATGGAAAAATGAAATGGGTCAAATATTATACCACTTGCTTAGATAAGAGGATTGTTTTTGCTAATATCTAGGGACTTTTCTTTTACCTTATCTTAACAATTCGACCCGTTTTAAGCTTATGACAAATCGACCCCTCTTAAATTAAAAATTTGTGATTGACAATAGCATCGAAAAACATAACAAATACGTCTAAGTGTTAGGAGCCAATAACAGAATATACGCCAACAATTTAAATAAAATTACAAATGGAGTCAAGTCCATCTAATTGAACCCATTACATCTCCCGTGTATACACAACACAATACATCCCAACAGCTCAATCCTAAAACCCAATGTAATTCTTATCTAATTTCTAACCATGTATCTCCGCCTCCCCATACGGCTATATCTCTCCTCAACGCTTTCTCTAAAATTAGTCATTCATCTCCCTAGTATATGAACCTTAGCCCTCCTTCTCCATGTTGATATAAACAACGCGTCCATGTACTTTCATATCTTTCCAAGTTCACCAATATTCTTTAAATAAATACTTGTATGTCTTTTTCGATGGCTAATTAATGGTTTCTTCAAGAGGAATAACCAAATAAAAAAGGTTAAATGTTTGCCTCAAACATTAATTTGTGTCTTTCGGGACAGGGTAGTAGATCCACCATTTATTGTTTTTTTTTTTCCATTATTTTTTTTGTATTATATACTCGTATCTATTTTTTTCGATTTTTTTGCTCACGAATTAGTATATTTTTTTGAAAATATATTTACATTTTAAAGCTTTTGATTTTCACGTCGCGGTTGTCTTTTCCCCGAAAGTATTTTTTTGTTGTATACTTTTCTACGATGATTATATGAAGTTTTTATTCATTATTTTGTAGAGTAATTATTTGTAATTTCTGTTTTGTAATTCTTAATTCATGTTTTTTTTTTTTTATAATTTAACGATTTTTTGATTTTTGACGTTTACAATTATATATTTTAACATATGTTTTGTACGGAGTATTAATATTTGGAATCACTAAAGTAATTAATAGGTTGGGGAGAGAATAATTAAAATGAAAAGAGGAGAGAGGGTAATTAATTGTGTACAAAGAATATGGGAGGTCCTACTAAAATAAAGGTTTTTTCACCCCCCTAAAAATAATAGATCAATAGGATTGCAAGAAATGTCTCAGCTTTTATACTATAGAGATAATCAATGGCGTATCTAGAATTTAATTGATGAGGGTGCGTAAATTTTTTAACTATGAAAAACCGAGTTTAAGCACGGTAATTTTTGCCCTTCATTAATCGCTAGGAAGTATCATGTCACGTCGTCACCATCATTTTTGTAAAGTCAAAGTAATGACAAGGGGTGCATCACTTAATTAATTAGTTTTTCGGTCATAAATATTTATTTATCTTTTTTATTGAGACAAGTCAAAAATTCTAATTCAATAATTGCTACTTGCATATAAACTACAAATGTACAATTCATCTTCATGCTAATACGAGTGATACGACGACTTTAGCATCAAAATTTCGACTATAAAAGTACAAATTATATGCTTTAAACCAAACAATTTAAGAAGCCTAACTTGTTCGACAAAAATGGCAATTAAGCATGTTAGAGTTTCCCTAATGATCTCACTAATAATCATTTGTGTGGTTTTATCATCTTCACCATTATGTGACGCAAGGCCCCCCGGTATGTGCATTACTTGTATCTTCGATCCTAAATTTTAATGGCTTGTTAATGACAAACTTTTAAGTATTGTGTAAAGTATATATGATACAACATTTGAAATATTACGTTACTGTCTACACATTTGTTGTTTTTATCACCAATTGATTTTAAAAGAAAAGATTATTCGGCCCTGTGATATGGATTCTCACTCTTCTTTCTCGTCCAAATAGGTATGGCTCGTGGTCTCGTACCTATTTTTATAGATTAAACATTTACTTATCGATCTATCTATTACCATAATGCAGCACCAGTACCTGATTGTCCACAGTGTGAGTGTTGCACTCCTGCGCCGCCAGGTTCTTGCTGCAAGTGCTGTTCAGGTTCCAGCACTCAACTTGTCGAACCTCAAGATCAACATGCTCCTTAGTTCATACGAAAACATGATTTAAATCACTTATCGTATTTCTATGGTCAATCTAAGTGGCCTGAGCTTGAAAATGGTGTGCAAAAAACCCAAAAAACTGAAAATGTATTATTGAATAAGTACTAAAAAATTATGAGAAACTAATTTGTTATTGTCATATATATGTAAAATAATTGGATGTTATGCGAAATTAATTATCATGTAATAATCGCCAGGAAAACTTTTACTCTCTTCAATAATATTGTCATTTGTCACCGCCATTCTAGGTGTTCAATGAAACTATGAGTGCTAAACTACCAATTCTGCAGTTGACTCTGAGTCGACGAAATCAACCATTATGCTACTAAGTTTTGTAAAAGGATATAATATCTATCTGAACCAAAAAATAGACCAGCTTTCAACTCGTCCATTGAAAAACTACTATGCTATGGCTAAAACAAATAAACAATGCAAAATTGGCTAGAGTGTAGCAGTGAAAACAGCAATATAAGTGGTTCTGCTTTAGAAGAAGTAAGGTAAAGATAAGACAATTACCGACTACGTTGCTCAGATTGGGTTAGAACTTAGAAGTGTGTGTTTATGTATCAGATTTGACAATGGCATGAAAACTTGTCATGATTTTGGCTTAAAACCAAGTGTCCAGGCTAGTTGTAAGTATGCATAGCCGAGATAATATATATGAAGAGTCAGAGTAACATACGCTACCAATAATCCCCACATGAACATGTTCCATCTTTGAAGAAATGAAATCTGCGGGTGTCTCTGACAGTGATTTCCCTGCATTGTGACAATCTCCACATATCCTCAAGTTCTTCCCAACAAGTATAGGTTCCCTCTTTTTCGTTGATAGCAGCCCAAATGCAACTGCAAGTATCTCATTATGATGAACAACACTCCACTCCTTATCTCTTTCCCCTCCAACATCTTTCATAGTAGACCATCTCACATCAAGCACATAACCAACACTATGATGAACAACACTCCATTCTTTATCTCTTTCTCCTCCAACAAAACATCATCATTCGATCCCGTAATCATGGAAGACATACTAAACCCATCCATCTCAATACCAACCTCCCTCATCCTCCCAAATAGTTCAAACGCAGGCCGCGTCTCACCTCACTCCGCATAAGCAGCAATGAGGGTGTTATAGATACCAAGTCCGGTTCAGGCATTTCATCAAACAGTTGGCGGCCAATCATAATTCGACCGTGTTTAACATACGCCGCAATAATGGCATTGGAGGAGAATACATTTGGGTAAAGGGTGATGAAGTGATTGGAAATGTAAGTTTCAAAGTAACACCATTTTAGTAAATAGTTTGGGTTTAAACCCATTTAAGCAAAACTCCCATATTTTTGTGGGTAATGCATGATTTTAGAAGTTGGGTGAAACGACGTAGAATAAATTAGATGACCCAACTTTTGCAACCAAATTATATTCATCGTAGTTTGGGTTTGAATAAGTTTCAATCAAATACTAGTTTTAAACCCGTGCAAAATTGCACGGGTATGTATTTAGGTCGATTTGAATGTTTTTTTCATGAATATTTTTAATTACATTTTCAATTATAATTTTTAAGGATGTCACTCTGTGATGTAAATGGTTATTTACACATTATTCAACTACGTGTTGAAATGCAATAGTTTAATATGAAAAGACGCAATATCATATTGTAAATGTAATTTACGAATATAWAAAACTTTACAACCCAAATAAAAAAGAAATTGAGAATTTATTTTAACATACACAAATTATTCTAAAAATTGGAAAATTTCATGATAAACTACATTAGTAGTTATATTAGACGTACGCAAATCCGAAGCACAAATTAGAATTTTCAAGCCTTCTTTTCTTGTCACCCTCGAAAGTGCCACATAAAGCTGGCCATGACACTGCAATTTTAACAATCGCAAATGATCAATAATAAAATTGTAACTCGCACAAATGAAAACGTATATATCAGTGGCGGACCTAGAGCTTTCAGAATGGGGGTGCACAATTAAAAAAAAAATTTTGTCGAAGGGGATTCGAACACACGAYCATCAAGTTTAGAACCAAAAGCTTAACCACTAAGCTACTTGATTGATAATGACTATTATAGAACATATATTGTATATATCTTTGTTTCCCTGTTTTATTTTTATAAAAAAAAATTTCCGCCAACCGAGGGTGCGCACGTGCGGTGCTGTGCGCACCCCTCGGTCCGCCAGTGGTATATATTTGATTGTTGTAAATAGTTACAATATGTATTTAAAAATTAGTAATATTGAAGAAACCAATACCAACACCGTACATCTTATTACGCGTGCCCCTAGATCAGTGACGATTAATCTCGTACCATTACACAACCCACGTGATTGATCAATGTTTCATAGAAGCATCACCATAGCACCAACTTTCAATCTCAATTGGTGATTCGGGAGGCTGGCACATTTGATACTGTTGAGGAATTCAGTAGAATGTAGGTCACCGTCTACTGTACTTCTGTCATCAGTACACACCTCATCGGAACTTAAATTAATTCTCTCATCTTTTTTAATAAGTGACAAAACATAATCATTTACTTATTCAACAATCTCATAAGTAGGGGCAAGGATTTCCCTTTTATGCAGATATTCCGAATTCCACATTTGTGCAAGCAGATCCGGATAAGTCGCATCTACTAATGACCAGGTTTCTCTGTTGAATCGGGTCATCTATAT